>PVIH01022090.1:0-28066 GCA_004025045.1 Sigmodon hispidus | reverse complement strand
GGGGGCTGGAGAGATGGCTCAGCGGTTAAGAGCGCCGTCTGCTCTTCCAGAGGACCCGGGTTCGATTCCCAGCACCCACATGGCAGCTAACAACTGTCTGCAATTGCAGTTCCAGGCAAAACACCAAGGCAAATAAAAAATAAATAAAGTTAAAAAAAATAGTTTTTTTTTTTTTTTTTTTTTTTTTTTTTTTTTTTTTTTTTAAAAAAAGAAAGCTGTACATGGCACCACATGTTTGTGACCCCAGCACAGAGAGGAGAGGGAGGGGATGGTTAGATCTCTGGTGCACTTTGGCCAACCAGCCTATGAATTGCTGAGTCCTAGGCTCAGTGAGAGACCTTGTGTCAATGTCAAATAAGGTGGCAAGTGATCAAGGAAGACACCTGATCATCAGTCTCTGGCTCCACATGCACACACATATCACACACACAAAAGTGCTAAAAACTTTTTAAAAAGCAAAGGGCTGGAGAGATGGCTCAGCGGTTAAGAGCACTGACTGTTCTTCCAGAGGACCTGAGTTCAATTCCCAGCATCCACATGGCAGCTAACAACTGTCTGTAATTCCAAGATCTGACACCCTTACACAGTTATACATGCAGGCAAAACACCAATTCACATAAAATAAAAAATAAATATTAAAAAAAATTATAAAAGGGCCTCCTGGGTTGTGGGGATAACTTTGTGGTAGACTGTTTGTACCTAGCATGCTTAAGGCCTTGAGGTCTATTTGCAGTACCACAAGGAAATAAAAATGCCTTGATCTGGATGTAGTGGCTGTGGTGCTTCGAATGGTAAATGTTTCCCATAGACTCAGTGTAAGGGTTTTACAACAAAAGGGTGACCAAGGAATGGTGCAAAAATCACACCATGCAACAGACCTCATGTGAGAGATTACAGGAGGGGGGAAGATGCCACTTCTGATGGGGATGAGAAAGAGAGACAGGAAGAGAGGGTGGGAGGGAGTGTGAGAGCATGCTGTGATGATGGAAGCTTTATAGGGGGTATGGAGCATGTGCACAGTGAAAATGTGGGACAGTGGTGACGTGTTACATTGGCCTTTAGTGATGAAGATGATTGGACGTGGAATAGGGGTCGGGAGCCACAGTTCTGAGATGCTGATGGTTCTTGGGTGACAAACAGACAGTAGGACACTTGATTTCTAGTTGGTGGTGCTTTGGGGGCAGCCTTAGGAGTTGCTGGAGGAAGTTTGTCACTGGGAACAGGCTTTGGGGGTTTATAGCCTGACTCCACTGTTCTCACTCTGCTTCATACTTGTGGTAAAAGATGTGATCACTGGACTTCCTGTGATCAAGCAAGAATGGCCTCTTACTGCTCTGCCACCCTACCAGGATGGACTCAGCCCTCTAAAGCCATAAACCCTTTTATAAGTAAACTCTTCCCTTTATGAGTTGTCTTGGTCATGGTGTTTTATTGCAGACACATTAAAATAATAAATTTAGAAGAAGTTGGGACCAGAGAGTGGGCTGCTGAAGAACTTGACCATGCTTGTTTGTTCAGTTTTGCTTCTTTGTTGTTGTTTTGAGAAATGTGTATGACTCTGAAACTTTGGACTAAAAAAGCAATTTGAAAAAAAGAGAAAAGAAAAGCAATTAAACTCTGTGAACACAGCTTAAAGGGCCATTCTAGAAAGATCTTAGAAGACAGTAATGCTGAGAGCAATGTGGATTTTGGAGGCCCAGCTCAAGAGGTTGCAGAGGGGGATGACAATGTTGTTCCCTGGACAGAGGCCATTCCTGTGATATTTTCACTAAGAACCTAGGTATCTTCTGCCCTTGACCTAAGAACTTGCCTGAGGTTAAATTAAAAAGCAATGGTCTGATTTCTTTGGCAAAGAAGGAACTTCAAGACAGCATAGTGTTGGCATGGTTGTTACTAATTTCTCTTATGCCGGTCTACACTGAAAAAGAGCAAACAGAACTGAAAGAAACACAACACACACAGTGTAGAGAGGAAATGCATACTAGGAAGCTGAAGGCTGCAGCCAGGGCTTATGTTAGAGGCTATAACTGCTGAGATCATCAACAGCATCAAGGGAAGATCAGGGCAAGACCCCACCCAGCTAAGCTTCCCATGTAGGAAGGAGAACATAGGCATCTTCTGTGCCTAGAAAGCAACTGAATCAAAAAGCTGCTGCTGATGAGCTTCAGGAGGGCGAGGGTCCAACTCCAGCTGGTGGCTGAACTTGGCAATGTTGTCCTTGTGTGTTGGCTTTAGGGAGGGCCTAAGGGGTCACGTACAAGCCACAAACATGTCTTCTCCATTCGTTTTTTTGTTTGTTTTGAGACAGGGTCTCTGATTGCCATAAAACCTTAACAATAATCCTAGTTGTTTTAACTTTGTGGTCTGAGCTGGGCCTGGTGGCATTCACATGTAATCCAAGCATTCAAGAGGGTCATGAGTTCCAGGACAATATTGTAAGATCACAGATGGGAGAGAGGGGAGGAGAGGAGAGGAAAGAGACCAATACAGTAGCTCAGACCTGTGATTGGTACAGTGGTTCTCAACTTTCCCAATGCTGCGACCTGTTCCTCCTGTTGTGGTGACCCTCAACCATAATATTATTTCAAGCCTACATCATAATTGTAGTTTTGTTACTGTTATGAATTATGATATATAAAGTATCTGTGTTTTCCAAATGTCTTAGGTGACTCCTGTGAGGGATTATGACTCCCAGTGAAGGTTGTGACTCCCATTGCTTTTGTAGGTGTAGGCAGGAGAATCAGGAGTTCAAGGCCAGTTTCAGCTACATAGAGACCTTGAAGCCATCCTGAGCAATGTAAGATCTTGTCTCAAGGAAACAGACAAAAATTTAGGTGAAAGAGTAAGACTGAGTTCCGGTCTAACAGCTCCTGACTCCTGCCATGTCCTACACATTGGTCTCTTCAAACAACAGGCTGACCTTTTGAAGTGCCTATAATTCTTTTTGGTTAAAGTGCAGACATGATGTGGCAACTGAAAGAAATGCCAGTGAAGTTCCCTGCGGCATTTCGGTGGTAAAGTGAGGGTTCTGCCTTTGCTGAGTCTGTACCCCAAACTGTGAACCTCATCCGTGCTTCCTAGTTTTCTCTCTCTGCTTAGATGAGACTGAAGACTAGAAGACAGTTTGGGACCCCTTTCCCTAAGGCCATCTGGGCTCTGGGAAGACACTCTTTTGGGGCAGACCTTGTGAAGAATATTTTTGCCCTCCTCTTGGCAGCATGAAGATGGAACAGAAGACAGCATCCCGTCCTGGCCCCTAAGGGGCTTCTCTCTTGCTGAACCTCCAGCGATCCCTCAGTTACAGCTCGGGTTTCCTGCCCCCAGCCCTGGTGCCCACGGGTTTCTGCTCTGTTAAGTTGTGATTTTCAATATCTGCCTTTCCATCTCTCCAGTGTGGGCAACAGCAGCTTGTCCTGTGACCTCCGCATTTCTTACACAGATTTCTATCAGTCCTTTTTTAAGGGTTTTTATTTGTTAGATGGGAACGCTTACTTTTTTTTTTAATTTAATAAACTTTTATTTTTTATTTATTATCATTATTTTTCTTTATTTTGTATTTATCAAAGAAACAGTAAAAAGAATTTTAAAAAAATGCTGAAGAGTTAACAATAACTATACAGAGGATAATAATCATAAGCATGGCTTATCAAGGGTGGAAATCCAAATAAGATTACTACACATATATTTTCTTTGTGTTCAGCTTTCCCTCTGAATTTTTTTTTCCATCCCTGTATATCCTTATTGAAGGTCTCTTCCCCCTCCCACCACATCTGATCATTTTTCTTCTCTGCAACTCCCCATCCCCTCCCTTGGCAGGGAGCAGACAGTCCTATGGTCACACTGGCCCAACAATGGTTGGATCAGTCTTCATTCCCGGCCAAATCCAGTTTTGTCCCCCCTCCCTCAAGAGTGAGTCAGGTGTTCCTATAGATGGACTGGGGTTTGAAGGGTCAGTCCAGGGTGTTTCTGATCCCAAGCTATTCAGTGGTTGTGGTTTGCTGCTTGGGCATGGGAACGCTTACTTTTATTTTTTGTGTGTTGTGAGTTTTGAAACAGGGTCTTATTCGGTAGACCAGGCTATCCCGAAGCTTGCTGACCTCCCAAGAGCTAGAATAACAGGTGCCCAGGTTGCAGCCACACTTATACTCTCACACCTAGGCATATGCACACACTTTTCTGTTGCACTTTTCATATTGAGCACGTTTTTAATTTAAAAAATGCATCTTTATTGGACCAGAATGATTGTCTCCATTGACTGTTGGCCACCGACAACTATGCTACAGTAGGATTCTGGGGGAAAAAGCAATGGTCATGCCTCAAATAAACCTTATTGGCTACAGCACCATCACTGCACAAAGCTGTGGAGATACTTTTAAGGCTGTTTTTGTTTCACTAAAGCATAAATCGTTGACAGTTTTCTATGTTAATAAACATAGTATTGGCAAGGTGCTTGCCGCTAGGCTTGACTACCTGCATTCCATCCTTATTCTCACATGGTGGACAGAGAGAACCATCTCCCAAAAACTGAACTCTGGCCTCCATATGAGCACCACATTATTCAGCATACATATATATATATTGCAAGACAGGTTTCTCTGTAGAGTCCTGGCTGTCCTAGTGTCCTGGAACTCACTCTGTCTACCAGGCTGGAATCAAACTCAGAGATCCTCCTTCCTCTGCCTCTTGAGTGATGGGTGGAATTAGAGGCATGTACCACCACTGCCTGGCTCACAATCTAAGATATATTAAATATTAAATATAAACTCTTAATTATTTAGTTGGTTATATGACTTTATATTGCATAAATACAGTGTTAGTTATTGAACTTTCTAATAGAAATTAAGGTATTTTCCAACATTGTAAATTATTCTGCACCGAATACTTGTGTACATGCTTCAATATTTATATGACTGTTTCCCTATGGAGATGACATTAAAATAATAGTTTCTTTCTGATAGAAAATTTGGAAAATGGTGACAAGTCCATTCCCTGAAGCAATGACCACTGTTCGAGCTGTAGGTATAATAACATCTTCAGTAAGCAATAAGCTAATATCAAGCCCTGTTCCTGCTGGATGTGACTCTTCCTGTCACATATTGTTGGCCTCCTTCATGTGACTCTAACAGCTATGGATTATGTCTTGGCTTTTCTGGTTTACCTTATGAGCTCTGCATTTATTTTTTTCTATGACACATGACACCCTTCTCTTCCTATGACTGTGTTTAGACCAGTGTGTAATATAATTATCATTGTAGTATAATTAATTATCTTATCTCATTTCCAGGTCTAAGAAGATTCCCAAGTGACTACAAAACTAAAGAGAAGCCCGTAAAAAGCAAATGTCTATTTTCTGTCTTTAATGGATATAAATTGCTATTTTCTCTTGCTTTCTGTGCCACTTGTAGACCTTACGAACGTTCTAAAGCTAGACATCACAGCATAAGCCTGTAATCTTGGTACTTTAGAGGGAACAGCAAGAGGGCCAGGAGTTCAAAGCCATCCTTGTCTATTTAGTAACTTCAAGGCTATCCAGGGTACCTAAACTTATGTCGGGGGTGTGGGGGGGGGGTTAGGGCATGGCTAGAGAGATGGCTCTGTGGGTAAGAGCTTTGTTGCTCTGGCAGAGGGCCCTTGTTCACCTCTTTGCTCTCACCTGGTAACTCCTTAGTACCCATAACTCCAGTTCCAGGAAATTCAATGACTTCTGACTTCCACAGGCCCCATGTATTCACCCGGTACATATATGTCCACCTAGGAAAAAAAAAAACATTTATATCCATGTAATAAAATAAATTTAAAAAATTTTTGTAGGCTGAGATAGATTTGGCTGCCAGGCAAAAAAATAAAAAAAAACAATTGGAGATGCAGCTCAACTGGTAGTCTGAGCTCCATCCTCAGAAGCACACAAAACCAGGCATCCTGCCCTCCTATAATCAGCATTAGTAGGCGGAGACAGGAGAATCATCAGAAGTCTAGAGTCATCCTTGGCACATATCAAGTTCACAGTCAGCCTGTACTTCATCAGAAGCTGTCGAAAGACCAGGGTGGGGCCTGGATCAGTGCTTCAGAGAACTCAGGACTCACACAGTGGCTCACAACCACCTGTAACTCTAGACCCTGAGTTCCAGGAGACAGGATCCTTTCTTCTGACTTTCTCGGGCACTCACATGGCATGCACACATACATATAGGAAAAATACTCATAAGCCCAAAATAAAAACCAAATATAAAAACTTAAGAGACAGAAATAGTTTCTGTTCTAATTAACTGGAAACACAGCTGCTTCTCCCAACTGTGGGATAGGCTAAGCCATGACAAGGACATAAAGACAATGCCCAAATCCATGCCTGAACATGTAAGAAATATGACTTCTTCCCAAGGACCTGAGTTCGATTCCCAGCATCCACATGGCAGCTAACAACTGTCTGTAATTCCAAGATCTGACACCTTTACACAGTTATACATGCAGGCAAAACACCAATTCACATAAGATAAAAATAAATATTTTTTTTTAAAAAAAGGACAGGGAAGTGGGGTGAGAAAAGCAAATCCCAGGAGCTCACTGAGAAGCCAGACCAGCTAGACAGTGAGATTCAGGATCAGTGATTGACTCTGATTAAAAACATAAGGTGGGGACAGACAGAAAAACACTGTGAGGTTATGCTTTTGTACACTTTAAATATTTGGGGTTTTTTTTTAAAGATTTATTTATTATGTATACAGTATACAGAAGAGGGCACCAGATGTCATCATAGATGGCTGTGAGCCACCATGTGGTTGCTGGGAATTGAACTCAGGACCTCTGGAAGGACAGTAAGTGTGCTCAACCTCTGAGCCATCTCTCCAGCCTACTTTAAATATTTGTAATGGTAAATATTGGTTTAATAAAACATTGATTGGTTAAGTAGGCAGACAGGAAGTATAGGTGGGGCTACCAGACTAAGAAAAACTCAGAGACACCAGCAGATGCAGAGGAAAGAAGATGAGATTGCTGCCACATGGCTAAACGAGATAAGAATCATAGGTTAGTTTAAGAGTAAGAGTTAGCAAGTAACAAGCCTGAGCCATAGACCAATCAGCTTGTAATTAATATAAGCCTTTGTGTGACTATTTGGGACTGTGGGTTGGGACCTTGGGCTAGGCTGGGCCAGAACTTCATACTACAGCACTTCTGTCTTGACATGTGTGCACACAGGCATGTGTACTGTACTGGCATACAGACACACTTCATACATTTGAGAAGTGAAAAAAGAATAAATGGGTCTAAAGCAAGAAAATGAAAGCTTCTGGAGAACCCAGGTACCACACAGGACAGCCAGGCTTCAGATAAGGGACTAGATTTGAGGAAAACTTTTGAGTTGAACCCTTTTCTGTTTACTGTGTTGGCAAAAAAATAACAAAAACAAAAAAACCCAAATACATGCTCTGGAACAGAGTCAAGGGTGAGTCTCATTTGGAGGTACAGCAATGGAAGTGAAGGGTCTTCAAAGATGACCGCTAGCTCAACAGGGGTAAGACCTGGGCTTCTGTCATCGCCTTGCTTCACATGTTCCCATTAAGCTAGCTGACAGAGAGGAAATGACGTCACAGATAAAAACAACTAGACAACTAGAAAGACAAGCTGAAGAACATTCTAAATGACAAGCATGAATGGAGCATAAGCCATATAAACATCCCCAGAGGAATAAAGGAAAGCATGGGCAATAAATCAGAAACAATCAGGAACCGAGAGTGTGGGGGAGTGCATGCATGCCTGCACCAGCCTTCATTCACTGCATTCGCTGCTCTTCCAGAGGTCCTGAGTTCAATTCCCAGCACCCACATGGTGGCTCACAACCATCTATGATGACACCTGGTATCCTCTTCTGTATTCTGTATACATAACAAATAAATACTTAAAAATAAACAAAAGGACAAAACAGTTAACATGAAGGAAGTAAAAAAAAACGCAAACCAAAAGAAAGAAACATAAACTGACTCTGAGGCAAAAGATATTGTTGGGTAAAAGGGAGTTAGCAGACCAACGATACATTGATATTTACAACCATACAATCACTATGGGAAGCAAGGTGGTCTGAACTATGTGTCTGTGACTGTGTGAGGTTTGTGCATGCTAGTGCAGGTGCCCACAGGGGAACTGGATCCCTCAGCAGTGAATTGGATCCCCCAGGAAGGGGAGTTCCAGGTAGATGTGAGCTGAGTGGTCAAACTGCAGTCCCCCAGAAGAGCTGTTCCTGCCCTTAACTCGGGCCACCTCCCCAGCCCTGCTTCCTTCCAGGCATTCCTCATACTGGCATGCTTGCATATGTGTGTGTGTGTGTGTGTGTGTGTGTGTGTGTGTGTGTGTGTGACAACTTTTCCACGATGTTACTATGCTTTGTAGCCCAGATGGAATCCCAAGAAGGATGACTTTAATCCACACCTTCCTCAGGCTCTCACTTTCCTCTGGCTTTGAACTACACCTTAGTTGGCCACAGCCCAGTTTAAATAGCATTTTCTCTATCTCCTGTAGGCCTGTACCCTAAGAGCTGACTGCAGCATCAGGAAAAACGTTTGAATTTGCTTTCTGGGCTCAGCTTAAATAATCATTAACCCATCGTGGCCCCAGAAAACTGCCTGGCAAACACCCGATTTCTCTAATATACACACTCTGGCTTTCCTACACAATTTTGTACTTCCTCCTCTTTTGCAGAATCCCTAACATTTCCCAGAATCCCCACCTTCATCTGATTAACTGGCTCCTTATTGCATTCGGAGCAAACTTTATTTACTTAGTTAATGTGTGTGCATATACATGTAGGTGTTCACGTGGTTATGTGCACATGTGCATGTTCATATGTGTGCATGTCTGTGTAAAGGACAGAGGATAATGTTAGGTGTGTTCTTCAACCACTCTCCAACTTCTTTTTTGAGACAGGGTCTCTCACTAAACCTGGAGATCACTGGATCAGCTAAACAGCTAAAATGCTTGTCTCTGCCTCCCAAGGGCTGTGGTTACAGACTGTGGCCACACTAACTTTTACATGGGTGCTAGGGATTGAATTGTGGGGATTGAATTCATGGTAAGTACCAACAAGACCATCTTCCCATATCCCTAACTGATTTATTATAAATATGTTTATTATGTTTGATATGTGCAGGTGTTTGTGTTTGCATATGGGTTACATGAGCTTGTGATGACAGACATCTGCAGAAGCCAGGCCTTGGACCCTCTGGAGTTACAGGTGGCCATGAGCCACCATGTGGGTGCTGGGAATTGAACCCTGGTCCTCTGGAAGAGCAGCCAGTGCTCAACCTCTGAGCCATCTCTCCATCTCCCAGGCTCCTTATTTATTTTGAGACCCAGTCTCGTGTAGCCCAGGCTGGTCTCAAGCTTTCTATGTAGCTTAGGTTGGCCTCTAATTCCTGATTTGACTGTTCTACCTCAGAAGCCTTGGGATCTAGGGCATAGACCACCATGCTCTCTCACAACCACTTACCTGTGTGTGTGTGTGTGTGTGTGTGTGTGTGTCTTATATGTGTATTTCTCTTGTGTGTGTCTGTCATGTGTATGTGTATGTGTTGTAATTGGTTCTAGCCTGGAATTTCTGGGCCTGGACCAAAAGTTTAGTCTCACTCTCGGCCCAGCTTAGCTTCAAATAATCACACAAGGCTTTTATTAATTTTGTGCTGATGGACCTAAGGCTCAGGCATATAATTTGCTAGTGTTTCTTCTCAATCTAATCCCTCTTGTTCAGCCATGAGGCTCAGTACCTTTTCTCAGAGCAGCATTTCCTCTGCATCTCCTGGCAGCTCCAGCATCTGTGTCTGGCGTCTGTCTCTGCTCTGAGATGTTCCTGAGTTTTCTTAGCCTGGTAGCCCCGCCCACACTTCCTGTTTGCCTTTGGCCAATCAGCTTTTATTAAACCCATAGGAGGGACAAATATTTACATTACCAGTATAATCCCACTACATGTGTGTCCTTCAGCTTGGAGAAATGAAGAAGGGGGGAGAAATGGATGGAAGGAGAAAGGGGGAGGGGAGGAAAATCCTGGAAACAGAGAAAGAGAGCTGGCTCAGGGGTGGAGAGTGCTGGCCTGTATTGCAGAAGACCCGTTTGGTTCCAAGCACCCACATGTCAGCTCTCCGCTGTCTAAAAACTCCACTTCCAGGGAAACTGACACCCACTTCTGGCATCTGCAGGGACCAGGAACTCACACTGTACTCAAGAAAACACTCATGCACATAAAAGCAAACCTTTTAAAAGAATAATAGCCTGGCATAAAGGCACACACTGTTAGACATCACTCAGGAGGCAGAGGCAGACAGATCTCTATGAAATCAAAACCAACCTTGTCCACATAGCAAGTGTCAAGCCAGCTAGAGGCACCCTGTGAGACTCTGTGTCAAAGCAAAAAAGAATAAACAGAAATTTTCTCTTGGATCCCCTTTGTTGGGTGCTGTCCTGATGCATTTCTTCCTTTTCTAGCAAAATGTAAATCTCTTTAAATATGTATGGCACTGGGTATGGCTGGCACATGTCTGTAACCTTAGCACTCAGGATGCTGGAGTGGGGGGGGGGCTAGAAACTTAGGGCCAGCCTGGACTACCTAGGAAGACCCACCCCCAACCTAAAACAAAGCTTCCAGAACTGTTACCCTGATTTGCTGTTCACCTTTCTGGACGTTTGCGCTCTCTGTCTCTGTGTGTGGTAAAGTTCACATGGTAGGTCAGAGGACATCAGATGCCCTGCCCTGTCTGTCACTTTCCTCCTTAGTCCCCTGCTATACTTCGAGGGCTCTTACCCAGAGAGCTGTGTCCTCAGCCCTCTCTGTCTCCTTTACAGTCCCTCCTGACCTCACAATACTGGAGAGGGTCACAGTTTACTCTTTGAATGTCTTTTTCCGTCTCTGTCACTGTAATGGTCTCTGCCAGTATCATAGCTTTAACCTGTGGGTCAATCTAATTTACATCTCAGCTTTGGATTTGACTCTGACCCTTGCTCCAACTGTACTCATGCTGTACTCATGCCATGCCTACCCCCCACTTCCTTTTTTTCTCCATTGGTCTACTGTTTGCCTTTTGTGTATATGATATTAGAGAGCAAATCCAGGGCCTCAGCAACCTTAGGCAGTGCTCCAGAAAAGCACCAAGCTTCACCACGGTTCTTTTTAAATAATTACTTTTTATGCGTATGGGTGTTTTGGTAACATGTATATCTGTGTACTACCAGAAGAGGATGCTGGACTCCCTGAGACAGAAGTCACAGAGCTTCCATGTGGATTCTGAGAACGGAACCCAGGTCCTCGAGAAGAGCAGCCAGAACAGTTAATGCCGAGCTGTCATCACAGCTGGACGCACACTGGCTGGCCCCAGAGTATCAATCTATTGCATGGGTGTGTACACGCCATAGTGCGTCTGCAGAGGTCAGAGAACAGCATGTTTCCGAGGGTCAGACTCAGGTCACTGGGCCCAGCAGCCTGACCCTTAGTCTTCTTTGACCGATCCCCCCACCCCATCTTTTCTTATATATTCATTTATAGACTTCAGTGCCGGAAACTGAACCCTCAGGTCTGCATGCCAGTCAAGCACTTTGAGTTATATCCTCACCCCCTTTTCTTTAAAAATTTTTTTATTGTATTGAATATGTGTACACTGTGTGTGGGCCCCTGTGCACCACAGCTCACATGTGAAGTCAGATCCCTGTGAACCACAGCACACATGTGAAGTCAGATGTTGCTTCTCTTTATACCCTAGCCAATGAGCCATCTGACCAGCACTGACATTTTTTTAATGAGATGGGATCATGCTATGTAGTTCTGATTGGCCTTGAACTCATAGTAAATATTCCTTCTTCAGGACTTGAGATTATAGGCATGCAAGCACTAGACCCTGGCTTTTGAAAAGATATATATGTATATATGTGAGAGTGTGTTTGTTGTGTTATTAAAATTACATACATGTACCTTACATATTCACATGGGAGTTGTATCTGTGTGAGGGTACATACACATGAGTACATGTGTGTAAGTGAGCATGGAGACTGGAGATGTCCGATCCTCCTAGATTAGGAAAAAACTCACACATCCTCATAGGTATTCTTCCTAATTTAACCAACAATGTCAAATAAACTTGAAGTATAGAAGGTGTTTTAAGACATTAAATTTAAAATGTTGACTTAGCTGAGCTGAGCACAGTGGTACCCACCTGTCACCCTGGAGTCTGTAACCTGGGAGACAGAAGCAGAAAGATTTCAGACTCTATGCAAGCCTGTGCTCAGAGTGAGACAGTTTCTACTAGTGCTAATGCCTGCAGAGCCAGAGGTGCAGTGGTTTAGAAACTTGGATCATTTAAGATGATGAAAGATTGCTCAGTGGTTAAGAGCACTTCCAGAGGCACCAGGTTCAATTCCCATCACACACAACTGACTGTGACTCCAGTTCCAGAGGACCTGACACCCTCACATAGATGTGCATACAGGCAAAACACCAACACACCTAAGATAAAAACAAGTAAGTTCTAAAAAGAATATGAAGTGCTGGATATTCTGAGATTAAAAGTGCACACTGCTCTTGCAGAGGACCTGTTTGGGTACGTGCATGTACAGGGTACACACAGACTCATACTGTGATGGCTGTTCTTAGTTGTCAACTTGACTACACCTCGAATTAAACAAAAACCCAAGCTGCTTAATACCTGTGAGGGATTTTTCTCAATTGGATCACTTGAAGCAGGAAGACACATCCTAAACGTAGATCATTTGAGGTGGGAAGCTCCACCTTAAATGTGGCTCACACCTCCTGGGGCAGCCATGGAAGGACATGGAAGGAAGGACTTGCTGTTTGCCTGCTTGATCTTTCTCACTGGCAAGTCCAGTGCCAACTGCCGCTGGCATTAGTGCCATCTTCAGGATTCCAGCGCACCCTGAAGACCGACTGAGACATCCAACCTCACAGACCAAACAACTACTGTATTCTTGGGTTTACTATCAGCAGACAGCATTGTTGGAATAGTCACACCATTATCTGAAAGTCACTCTAATAAATCTCTCTCTTTAATAAATCTCTCTTTTACACACACACACATTCAATCAGTTCTGTTTCTCTAGAGAACGATGATATACATATACATATAAATAAAATATGCACAGGACAATACTCAGTAAAAAAAAGAGTCTATTCTGAAAATAAAACAAAAGCAAACAGATAAAGAGGAGACAGTGCACAAAGCCTCAAGACAAAGCACACAGAGATACTTTGTTTATTCTTTTTAGAGACAGGGTCTCATGCATCCCAGGGTGGCCTCAAACTCCTAATTCTCTTGCATCTGCCTCTCCAGTACTAAGATGACAGTCATGTACCAGGGTGCCCACTCTGTCATTCTGGGAATCCAACCCAGGGTTTTGTGTATATTAGGCAAGCGCTCAACCAGCTACACACCCTAACTCCAGAAATTTTAAGAAAGAAGGAAAGGAGAGGAAAAGGAAGGGAGGGAGGGAGGGAGAGAGGGAGGGAGGGAGGGAGGGCATGCTGGTGCAATACCTTTAGTTTTAGTGCTCAGCACATAGAGACAGGTGATCTCTGTGAGTTCGAGGCCAGCCTGGTCTGCGTAACAGGTTCCAGGACAGCCAGGGCTACAGTGAGACCCTGTTGCAAAACAAAAAAGGAGGGATGAATGAGTTGGGGCCGGAAGCCTGGCTGTGACAGAGGTAAATATTTGCCTAGCATGTCCAAAGGATATGGCTGGATCCTCAAAACAAAACCAAACATCCAACAGACAAGAACAAACAAACCATCAGAACAGAGAGAAAGCTCGGGAATTGATCCACATGGAACCTGATGTATGATAAACAGCCATGCCGTAATGGTGGGAGAGCCAGCCTCGTCAGGAAAAGAGGGCTTCCCAGTCCAGCTTGCTGCTTCACAGTTCCCGAGTGCTCCGCGCTTTCCAGCTTATTTGTTTGTTTGGTTTTGGTTTTTCCAAGAAAGGATTTCTCTGTGTAGCTCCATCAGTCCTGGAACCCACTCTATAGATCAGACTAGCCTTGAGTTCAGAGTTCTGGCTGCCTCTGCTGGGATTAAAGGCCTGTGCTGCCACATGTCACCCCTGGCTTTTATTATTATTATTATTATTATTATTATTATTATTATTATTATTATTTCAACATTTGTGTTTTTATGAAATACAACACAGAAAATATTTAGGAACTTTGTAAGAAACTTGTTTATAACTGGATGTGGTGGTATAAACGTATAATCTCAGTTTAGGAGGCTGAGGCAGGAGAATTGCCAAGAGTTTTGAGGTGACCATGAGCTACAGATTGAGCACCAAGGAACCTAGAAAGACTAAGCTAGATCCATTCTACACTTAACAAGAGGAACTCGCAGTGGCCCAAAGATGTGAATGGAGGAGCCAGATGAATCCCTCAGTGGCTAAGAGCACTGGCTGCTGCTTCAAGAAGCTAGTTCTTTCCTCAGGATGCTCACTGCCTCTAGGTTACCCTCATCTAGACCCTGTGGACACCTGCACTCACATTCACATAACTACATGCACAAAATTTAGAAGAAACTATTTTTTCTTTAAAGATGTCAGTGGAAAATTAAGGTGCAGAGAGATGGTGCTTACCGCTAAAACCAAAGACTTGATTTCCATCCTTGGGACCCATGTTAGGAAGACGTGAACCGACTATCAGGAGTTGTCCTCTGGCTATATAAATTCACTATTATATACATGTAGTAAAAATAACAAGCAGGAAGACAGAGTGATGGCTCAGTGGTTAAGAGTGATGTACTGCTTTTGCAGGGTCTGAGTGTGACCTCCAATTCCCCACCGGTCACAGTCACTTGGGATTCTACTTCCAAGGTATAGTGGAACTATGTTCTGGTACATTGTAGCTATATGTCCCTCCTACTGGTTTAATAAAAGGCTGATTGGCCAGAAGGCAGACAGGAAGTATGGGTGGGGCTACCAGACTAAGAAAACTCTGGGAATAGGAAGAGCAAGGCAGAGAGAGAGAGAGAGAGAGAGAGAGAGAGAGAGAGAGAGAGAGAGAGAGATCGATCAGCAGACGCAGAGGAAAGAAGACAACCATGCTGCTCTGAGAAAAGGTACCAAGCTATTAATGGAAATAGATTGAGTTAAGAAGAAAAAAATAGCTAGCAATATGTCTGAGCCATAGGTCAATCAGCATGAAATTAATGTAAGCCTTTGTGTGAGTATCTGGGGCAAAGTGGCAATGGGGCTGAGAGCGGGTCACGTCTGAACCTGTGGGCTAGGCCGGAAAGTCCAAGCTAGAAACTTCATATTACACCAAGGTACACAATACCCTCTTTGGGTACTTATCCTAATATACACGTGCACACAATTTAAAAATTAAAAAGAAAATCTTTTTGACTTAGGATGGGAAAGGTTTCTATTTATTTTTTGCTTAGTTCTCAATGCTGGGGATGGAACCCGGGGCCTTGTTAATGTTAGCAAGAAGTCAATTACTGCATGACACACCCACACTTTGCTATGTTTTGAAAGAGGATCTCACAAGTTTCCCCAAGCTGGCCTTGAACCTGTGGTCATCCTGTCCAGCTAGAGAAAGGCTCCTCTAAGAACAAAAATTGGGGCCTGAGAGATGGCTCACAGGTTAAGAGCACTGACTTCTCCCAGAGGTCCTGAGTTCAAGTCCCAGCAAATGCAAAGTGGCTCACAACCATCTATAATGAGATCTGGTGCCCTCTACTGTATCCATAATAAATAAATCTTTAAAAAAAATTTGATAGATTATTTTCCAGAATGACAAAAATGTAAGAAGAGGGTGCCACATCTTGGCATGAATGTATGAGAAGAATAAAAAGAAGGTAAATAGAAATGCCTACATGGAACTAAACACAGGAGGAAAAGCAGCCAGAGGGAGACCAGCCGGAATCCCAGGAGCACATGGAAGCCGCCAGAGCCATTTGAGAGAACAGGGGAAACGAAAGTCATTAGTGAACAATGGTTCACACCCAGAAGGAAGGTCCCAACCCACACTGGGAATAGCTGAGAACCGATCTGAAACCCAAAATGTTACCATAGGCAACAGAAGTCCCAGTTGGAAAATTCATAGTAACAACGGTGGTAGTTTTGAGAAAGTTATCTATTTTGGGAAACTGTGAAAAGTAAAATAATTGTTCTTGACAATAAATAGAAGAATTAGGAGATGTTTGACTGTAAGAATAAACACATCAGGCCTGGTGTGGAGTCCACACCAGTAACTGCAGTTACTAACTGTATAAACTAAGGCAGAATGATAACCAGGAGTCAAGACCAGTGGGTGGGAACACACAGTGTGTTCCAGGTTAGCCTGGACTGCAGCAGTGTGAGACTGTCTCAGTACACACACACACACACACACACACACACACACACACACACACACACATCCCTGAGACAGGAAGGAAGGCAGAAGGAAGGAAGGGAGAAGGCTGGTGTAAAGGAACACGTTTGTAATCCAGAACTTGGAGGTAGGTAGAAGATCAGGAACTCAGGAAAGCCATTCTTCACTACAAGAACTCAAGGCTAGCCTAAAAGAACAAACAAAATAGAAAGTCAGAATCCAGAAAATGGCAATTCATTGTAGCAACAGAAGATGGTGCCCTTGAGCTGGGAAAAACAAAACAAAAAAACAAAACAAAACCTAGGAGACTTGCTCCCTGTCTTTGCAAATGTTAAAAGCTGATTTGGGAAGACTATACCAATTTGTTAACCAATGCCAAATAGTCAGCCCAATATTGGTTACCAATAGTTAACCAATGTCAAATAGAAAAATACATACGAATAACATTATACAATCATGAAGATGTAAATACACATAATTAGTATAACAAAAGTTATATTTTAGTATGCTGGGGGTCATCACACAAGGTTCACACTTTATATTCCTAACTGCAGTCCTAAACCTCTGTCCCCAAGCTTGCTCACCTGTGCGACCCATCTTAGCTGAAGGTCAAGTCCAGTTTTTAACAGAAGTCTTTGATTTGAGGGTCAGGAGGCATTTTATTTTTTTTAACCATGTTCATTACAATTATACGGGCTGAGAGGTTGTATGTATGTATTTAGGAATTGTGTGTTTATATGTGTGTGTGTTTGAATATATGTACACACACATATACACATATAAAACAGCAACTCAAGGAAAGAGAGGCCACAAATTTGAACAGAGAAGAGAGAAGAAATAATGTAACTATAATCTCAAAAAATATTAAAAAGAAAAAAGCTGATTCAGAAAAAAACATTAAAATATGGTGGGGCTGGAGAGGTGGCTCAGAGGTTAAGAACACTGACTGTTCTTCCAGAGGACCTGAGTTCAATTCCCAGCAACCACATGGTGGCTCACAACCATCTATGATGAGGTCTGGTACCCTCTTCTGTAAAACTGTATGCATAATAAATAAATAAATCAAAAAAAAATTAAAAAAATATGGTAACAATAAAAAATTAGTATCTAAACTTATAATAAGCATGTACACACACACATACACAAAGAACCACAATACGTTTTGTTTTTTTGTTTTAGTTTGGGTTTATTTATAAGATAGTCTTATTGTGTATCCCTGACTGTCC
The DNA here is from genome assembly GCA_004025045.1 of Sigmodon hispidus. Lineage (NCBI taxonomy): Eukaryota > Metazoa > Chordata > Mammalia > Rodentia > Cricetidae > Sigmodon > Sigmodon hispidus. The sequence continues at coordinate 10,496 of PVIH01022090.1, read as the reverse complement.
TGTAACACTATGTAGACCAGGATGGCCTTAAACTCACTGAGATCTGCCTGCTTCTGCCTCCCCAGTGCTGGGATTAAAGACATGTGACCCTACACCCATAAGTTTTTATGGAAGCATGACCGATATTGTTCTAAAGCAAAAAATGAAGTTACAAGGTCCATAATAACCATGAGGCTTCTTTGTGTGTCATGTTGTCCTCCCCCACCCCACCCCCCTTTAGGGCTAAAGTGAGCACTGCATGCTGCTGACAATGGTCATTGTCCTTTAGGCAAAGGGAAACCCCCCCTTCTCAACATTACCCCTCTTCCTCAAGGTGAGACTGGCAACAGTGACTTCCCAAGAAAGGTATGAAGTTATTATCAGTGGGTAGATGTCTCCGAAGGGCCACTCTGTTTCAGACCTCATGTTTGGGTCCAGATGCTCATTTCTGCTGTTTTGAGCACAGGGTGATCAGGAATTCACGGTCATCACTGGCTACATATTTGGAACCAGCTTGGGGTACATGTTACCCTGTCTAAAGATAACTACAGCAACCAAAAAGGATTTTGTTTAAACACGTTCTTAGGGTATCAGCTGAGACCATCGAGGCCAGTAATGTGGGCCAACTGCCTCCTACGACCCTGAGAACCAACTGTTACTTAGAATTTTTGTGTTATCAGAGCTATCATCAAATGCATGTGATATAAAATTTAACTGTGCTGAGACCACATCTTGCTGGCATAGAACCCACTGCATAAGCAAGGCTCACAAGGAACTCAGGAGTCTCTTGTTTCAGCAGCACAGATGGGTTTACACTCCACCACGCCCAGACTTATTAAAGTCAAATTTAAATAAATTATATTCAAAACCAAAGCCACAAACACTCAGCGCTCACCTTTCCTTATTATTGGACTATGCTTGCTGTTATCTATCCAGTGCAGTCAGCTGTAGATTCAAGTATTCACATATTGAAAGTAAGCAAAAGCTACAGATCAAAGTTTTTATCCTCGAGAAGCTGGTTGTTAAACAATAACCAGCTGCTGCCTCCTCCAGTCCTCTCCAGCAAGCACCTGGCACACACCCTTGTCTCAAGTCAGTGTTCCTGGGAATGTGACTCAAACCAACAAAAAAGGGATATCTAGGGGGAAAACCATGCAGTAGACAGAAATAAGAAACCAAAAGACCGAAGCTAAGCCCCCGCCTCTCCCTCAGAGATCCAACCAACGGCTAAGGATGGTGGACAAGCACAATGTCCTCCACAAATCAGAAATCCAAAAGCTCAGAAACAACACAGGAGACCTGGAGATATGGTTCAGCAGCCAGGAGCATGTGCTGCTCTTCCAGAGGGCCTGAGTTTGGTCCCCAGAGCCCACAGGGAAGCACAGAGTTGCCTGTGGTTCAAGTTCCAGGGAGTGCTGACACCTCTAACCTCTGCCATTATCTGCATTCATGGGCGCGCGCACGCACACGTGCACACACACACACACACATTTATATGTAATTAAGTGTAATAAAGATAAAACTTGGGGCTGGAGAGATGGCTCAGAGGTTAAGAGCGCTGACTGCTCTTCCAGAGGTCCTGAGTTCAATTCCCAGCACCACATGGTGGCTCACAACCATCTATAATGAGATCTGGTGCCCTCTTCTGTATACTGTATACATAATAAATAAATCTTTAAGAAAGAAACAAAGAAACAAAGAAACAAAGAAATGGTTGTGAGCTACCTGATGGGTGTTAGAAAGTGAACTGTGGTCCTCTGGAAAAGTAGCAATGACTTAGCCACCCAGCCATCTCTCCACATCTCTTCAGACCTGAAAACTGTTTCTATAGTATCTATAGTATCATATAGTATCTATTCGTAAGATGGCCTGCTGGCATTTTAAATCTTTGCTGTTTATCTTCTCTCTTAATTATGTCACACATGCCACTCTCATGTCAACATGTCACTCTTTTGTCACACACGTCACTCTGTTATGTCACACACGTCACTATTATGTCACACACGTCACTATTATGTCACACATGTCACTCTGTCATGTCACACACATCACTCTGTTATGTCACACATGTCACTCTGTCATGTCACACACGTCACTCTGTTATGTCATACATTTCACTCTGTTATGTCACACACGTCACTATTATGTCATACATTTCACTCTGTTATGTCACACACGTCACTCTGTTATGTCACACACGTCACTATTATGTCACACACGTCACTCTGTTATGTCACACATGCCACTCTGTTATGTCACACACGTCACTCTGTTATGTCACACACGTCACTATGTTATGTCACACACGTCACTCTGTTATGTCACACATGTCACTATTATGTCACACACGTCACTCTGTTATGTCATACATGTCACTATTATGTCACACACGTCACTCTGTTATGTCAGTGCTCTTAACCTCTGAGCCATCTCTCCAGCCCCCTACTCTGTTATGTCATACATGTCACTATGTTATGTCACACACGTCACTCTGTTATGTCACACATGTCACTATTATGTCACACACGTCACTCTGTTATGTCACACATGTGACTCTGTCATGTCACACACGTCACTCTGTTATGTCACACACGTCACTATTATGTCACACACGTCACTCTGTTATGTCACACATGTGACTCTGTCATGTCACACACGTCACTCTGTTATGTCACACATGTCACTATTATGTCACACACGTCACTCTGTTATGTCATACATTTCACTCTTTTATGTCACACACGTCACTCTGTTATGTCATACATGTCACTATTATGTCACACACATCACTCTGTTATGTCATACATTTCACTCTGTTATGTCACACACATCACTGTTATGTCACACATGTCACTCTGTTATGTCACACATGTGACTCTGTCATGTCACACACATCACTCTGTTATGTCACACATCACTATTATGTCACACACATCACTCTGTTATGTCATACATTTCACTCTGTTATGTCACACACGTCACTCTGTTATGTCACACATGTCACTATTATGTCACACACATCACTCTGTTATGTCACACATCACTATTATGTCACACACGTCACTCTGTTATGTCATACATTTCACTCTGTTATGTCACACACGTCACTCTGTTATGTCACACATGTCACTATTATGTCACACACATCACTCTGTTATATCACACATGTCACTATTATGTCACACACATCACTCTGTTATATCACACATGTCACTATTATGTCACACATATCATTCTTGTCACACATGTCACTATTATGTCATACATGTCACTCATATTCTGGATTTGAATGCTTTCTGATGCCGAATTGGTTTGCTATTTTTAGAAACTGACACTTTCCAGAAGCATAGGGATCATTTTCTTTAAAGGATACATCTAATTGACTAACTGGCTGAATGATCTGAGCTTATTTATCTTGGTATTTTCTCCCTCTGGGGGAGGTGGTAGGCACCAAAGCTAGGATGTTGTATATGCTAGACAAGTGCTCTCCTAACAAGCTGTAGCCTTGGCTTGATATGTTCCTTCTTCTTAGAAATTACATTTGGGGGCTGGAGAGCTGGCTCAGCAGTTAAGAGCACCGTCTGCTCTTCCAGAGGACCCAGGTTCGATTCCCAGCACCCACATGGCAGCTAACAACTGTCTGTAGTTCCAGTTCCAGGCAAACACCAAGGCGAATAAATAAATAAATAAAGTTTTAAAAAAAATTTTAAAAACTACATTTGTGTGTGGTGTGTGCGTGCATGTGCATATGTAGATTTTCACAACTGTTTCTAACTCCAGCTCCAGGGCCTCTGGTCTCCACAGGCACCTGCACTCACTCACATGCACATATCCACTGGCAGACGTATACACCTCTATATAATTCAAAATAATACAAACATCCAGGCAGTGGTGCCACACACATCACCCAGCACCCAAGGGACAGAGCCAGGTGGATCTCCAAGTTTGAGGCTAGCCTGGGCTACAGAGCTAGTTCCAGGACAGTCAAGGCTACACAAAGAGAAATTCTGTCTCAAAAAAACAAAACAAAAGAAAATAAAAAACAAATAAAATTTTATTTTTTAAAAGGTTTCAGTATGCTAGTGGGACAATCCTAAGACAAGGCTGAGCATTCACAATTAAGTCTCCATGATGATTTGGGAGCTGGTTTGTGGTCCAAAAGAAAGCCTGCTATATTTGGTGCCCAGTGTGGGGCCCTTATTTCCATACAAGCCTGAGAAAGGGAGGAGGACCCATGGGGGAAACAAAAACCTACAGATATTGCTTCTTGAAGAGGTTCTGCCCACATGGAACACTTGAATAGCCAGCATGTTAAGTAGAAACCAAAAAAGCTAAGTAAAAACATCGGCCACATTGCAGAACCAACCTCTTAGAGCTGGGATGGTTGAGTGCAGTTCCCAGTTAGACTCAGGTCCCAGTGAAACACAGATCACACACAGCCAGGCTCTTGGAACCTAAAGCTTGGTTCTCACAGATCCAAGCAGGGTGGAGCCAGTCACCAGCAGTTTAAAGTTCACATGGTCAGAAAAGGTGAATGATGTGCAGTAAAGAGAGGCCTGAAGGGAAAACTATAAACAGGTCACAGTATGTATAAAAATGTGCATAGGCTTAATAAATAAGAGAAAATGGGTAGAGACAGTCATAAGCTAAAGTAAATAGTTTAAAAATAATAAAATATTTAAAGAGAGAGTATAGTAATATAAAGGAAAAAGTCCATGTAAATATGGAAATATGCAGTGAGTCTGGATCCTGTATGGTGGTGGTGTGTTGACTTTGAATTTTTTTTTAAAAAAACTTTATTTATTTACTTATTTATTTGCCTTGGTGTTTGCCTGGAACTGGAACTACAGACAGTTGTTAGCTGCCATGTGGGTGCTGGGAATCAAACCCGGGTCCTCTGGAAGAGCAGAGGGTGCTCTTAACCGCTGAGCCATCTCTCCAGTCCCGACTTTGAATTTTTTAAATGCTAATGAGCAAATGACAGCTGCTGAGAGACATTGGACTGTGGAGCAGTCTGCTGAATCAAGCCAGCCTAGATACTTTAGGGATGCCTTAACTTTTTTTTTTTTTTTAACTTTATTTATTTATTTGCCTTGGCGTTTGTCTGGAACTGGAACTACAGACAGTCGTCAGCTGCCATGTGGGTGCTGGGAATAGAACCCGGGTCCTCTGGAAGAGCAGACGGCGCTCCCAACCGCTGAGCCATCTCTCCAGCCCCAGGCATGCCTTAACTTTAAAATGGAATTCACAAAATATGTTAGGAGAAAGGTTATGGATAATGATAACTTAAATAGAGTTTTGATGCTTAAAAATAAAACAAAGAAGTATCACACAGCTAGAAAACATGAGTTTCTACTGAGGAGCCACAGAGACTGTGGCTTAGATTGATGATTAAGAAAAACAATGAGTCTCAGTAGCCCAGCTAGCTTAAATTCTTTTAATCTTAATGTTGGGAGATGTGTTCACAGGCTTCTGGGTGCATCACAGTTGAAGCAAAACTTGAGAAATAAAGTTAGACTAAGATGTTTTTGTCAAATAGCTTTGAGGTGAAAAACTCGAGAAGATGATCTTGTTTTAGAAAGGCACATCATTGAGTAAGGAACTCTTTAAGGCCAGGGAACAAGAACAAAGCCGCCCAAAGCCGCTGACACACTTTTCTTGCTAGGATTCGTTTTTGACCAAAGGTGATGATTAATTCCTCATAACCATTTTTTGCCCTCAATTTCCTGATAAAAAAAGAAACTATTGGTGAGTGGATATTCACACTAATGATTTAAAGTAGAGAAGACTGATTCTTTTTTATATATAAAAGTTTAGGTTTGTGATTCCTTTAAGATTCCTTATAAGATTACTTTTCAAGATAATTAATAAGGTAATTGGCTCTGTTTTTGCAACTGAAAAATGCAGTCTGCCAGTAGAAGACCTAACTGAAAGATACCTTACTTGCCTACACAATTAATCTATAACAAGTTGCTCGGGTGTGAATGTATGTGGGTTCTTGAGATAATTTGTTTTTTAACTGTAATATGCAAAATGTTTAATCACCTAAGGGCTATGGGAAACATACTAGTTTTCACTATTTGTGTTGTGTTCTAATAATCATTCTTTTGAAAAACAGAATGTAACCACATTGTAATTTTTATATTGCCTGAAAGATTTTGCTAGAGTATAAAGCTGTAAGGGGAAGGAGAGAGAGAGAGAGAGAGAGAGAGAGAGAGAGAGAGAGAGAGAGAGAGAGAGAGAGAGAGAATGGGTTAGAAGGAAAACATCAAGAATGGGAGAAGAAAATCACAAGGAAAATAAAGAATAGAGAACACAAAAGAAGAATAAAGAAAAGGTCTAAAGGAACTGTCAAGAGAACGTGGAAGTGTCTTTTTCCCTAACCCCCTTGGCTAAAAAGATCTAGTACGAGCCAAAGCTGTGGATTTCCCTTCGAGCCCTGAGCTGCCTGGAGACTGGTTTCCCAGGCATAAGACAAGGCTGAGCATTCAGAGTTAATAATAAGTCTCCAAGTCTCTGTATTGTGATTTGGGAGCTGGTTGGTGGCCCGAAAGAAAAAGCCTGTTACACTAAACTTGGTGAAGACAAAATATATCCAGGGAAGATTGAGGACTCTTAGACAAAAAGGCTAAAGATGCAGGAGCAGGGAGGGATGGGACTCTCGTGGGACACCCAGGTGTGACACTTCGGCACTGGAGAAATAGGAAGGCAATTGTTACCTTCCTTCATTCCTTCTCGAAAGCGGGTCACACACACTCACTACAGTCCAGCAGTGGCTCAGCAGGTAAAGACACTTGTGGCCGAGTTGACAAGCCAAGTTCAGTCCCCAAAACCCACATGGAAGCAAAGAATTGACCTCTGCTCTCCTCCACATGTACACTGTGGCAAGCACACATCCACATGTGAAATAAATACAATAATAAATAAATAAAGGTACGGCTCTGGAAAGATGGCTCAGTGGTTAAGAGCACCAGTTAGTCTTCCAGGGGACCTGGGTTCTATTTCCAGCACCCACATGGCAGTCCCAGGAGATTTGATGCTTTCTTCTGGCCTTATGGGAAGTGCATGCACATAGTGCACAGACATCCAATGAAGGAAAAATACCCATACATACAATAAGATAAAAATAATTATAATATAATACACTAGCACAGAAATGCAAACAGCTGTAGCTAAATCCTCAGCTGAAAGGCAGTCAGTCTTTCCATAACCAAAGGACAGAAACATTCTTATCTTTGAAAACACGGAGACATGAAGAATTTGAACAAACAGATCTCGCTAACTCCCCCAGCAGACCCATTACATTAGACTGTCCCCTTTGTCCTGCACTCAGACTTCTCCACGACTGTCCACTGTAGCACAAATTCTAATTGGTGTTAATAATAAAAACCCAGAGCCAGATATAGGGTAAATGCTGAAAGACCAGAGAGACAAAGGAGCCAGCCACAGCCATTTCTTACTTTGCCATCTCCTCAGCTTCAAAGGGGGAAGCTCCTGTCTCTCTGTCCAGTCATATCACTTCTTATGTCCACCTCCCTAATGCTAGAATTAACGGTGTATGCCTCCCAAGTACTGGGATCAAAGGCATGAGATCCTAAGTGCTGGGACTGAAGTCTTGAGCCTCCACTGGCTCTGTTTCTTTCCTAGACTAGAAATACATCTTTAATCTCCTGTAGCCCAGGGTATTATATTATATTATATTATGATATTCCTGCTTCCTCCTCCCAAATTCTGGGATTAAAGGTGTGTGCCATCAATGCCTGGCCTCTATGATTCACTAGTGGCTAGCCCTGCCCTCTGATCTTCAGGCAAGCTTTATTTGTTAGAGCACAAACAAAGTATCAGCACAGTCCACACCGTATCCAGCTAAGCATAGAGGACACAGGTCCCTCTGGTCTCAAATGTGCAGACTGCTTCTCTCTGTTAGATTGTTTTTAGTTCAGGATGCTAAGTCTGAATTGTAATGGTTGGAGAGAACCCCCCTCAGGGTTTCGTACACACTTATTGATTGATTGATTGATTTAATGTGAATTGGTGTTTTGCCTGCACGTATAACTAACTGTGTAAGCGTGTCAGGTCTTGGAATTACAGACAGTTGTTAGCTGCCATGTGGGTGCTGGGAATCAAACTCAGGTCCTCTGGAAGAATAGTCAGTGCTCTTAACCTTTGAGCCATCTCTCTAGCCATATATACACATTTTATATGCTCTGACACCTGAACATAACTACCCAAACACTGAGGGGAGAGTATAAGAATTGGCAGCCGTGGTGATGGTGTACACCTTTGATCTCAGCACCCAGGAGGCAAATTCCTGTGAGTTTGAGGTCAGCCTGGTCTACTGAATGAGTTCTAGGATAACCAAGACTACACAGAGAAAACCTGTCTCAGAAAGAAAAAAAAAATGGTTTGCCAGTTGTCATCTGGGTAGAAAGTGGGGTTAAGGGATGTTGATGTTTAGAACCAACAAATAGTACATAAGCCAAACAAACTCAAGAAAGATGATAATAATATTAACAGAAACTGAACGGCAGAGGACACAGAGGAATAGGAGGTTTCCCATTCTTTCACTGTTATTTTAAGCAGGACACTGAAGGTCGTATAAACAAACAGAACTTGAAGTGTTACTTGAACACTGGCCAAAAGAAATCATTATAACCAGTGTATGACTTTCCATAAGTATTGAGAGACGTGGGGCTGGGAACATATTGAGGGGTAGCCCACTCAGACAGCATATAGCATGTGTAATGCTCTGGGTTTGATTCTAGCAGTCACAGAAGGAAAATAAGAGAATCACATACACAAAGAACAAGGTGGGTTAGGACTTGAGTGGGTAGAAGGTGGGATGGAGGCGACTTTTTAGCAGCATTTGGGGGACACAATGAAGAATCCCTCCATTGTTGGAGTCCTGTGCACAGATTCACAAGGACTTAATCTGGGTTGTTGTGGTACCCTGTCAGATGAGCATGCTGGAGTGATATCTGTTCTAGCCCAGCAAACAGCTAAGCTAACCTCTGACCCCACTGATATTCCTGTGGTCTGTTTAGAATCAGATAACGGGAACATTATGATCCAGAAAGACTGGATGGCATCGCAGTGGCAGTGCACAAACGGCCTCTTGACATCTCATGTCCGTCTCCAGCAGCCTGCCGTAGGGATTCGATCCTGTGTCAATTAACTTGTAAACTATTAAGTTGCAGAAGTTAGCCGTTCACCTCATGCCCATTGCCAGCTTTCTTATTTATGTGACAACCAGTTACAAGATACTAGTTAGGAAGGATTATAGCTGTCTAATTGAGCTTTTGCCATTTTGCTCCTTGGAGACAGTCACTGCAGTCCAGTATTGCAGCCCATCGTTGCCTAGAACTGCACAGCCCAGGGTGACCTTCCTGCTTCAAACTCCAGCATCCTGGGTAGGCATTGGTCACCAAAGTTCAGCTCACTTTGTATATAGAACTTTCTTGTGGTTAATAAATCCGTTCAGGGGGCTGGAGAGATGGCTCAGCAGTTAAGAGCACCGCCTGCTCTTCCAGAGGACCGGGGTTCGATTTCCAGCACCCACATGGCAGCTAACAACTGTCTGTAGTTCCAGTTCCAGGCAAAACACCAAGGCAAATAAATAAATAAAGTTTAAAAAAAAATAAAAAAAAATAAATAAATCCGTTCAGGGGCTGGAGAGATGGCTCAGCAGTTAAGAGCACCGCCTGCTCTTCTAGAGGACCTGGGTTCGATTCCCAGCACCCATGTGGCAGCTAACAACTGTCTGTAGTTCCAGTTCCAGGAAAACACCAAGGCAAATAAATAAATAAATAAAGTTTAACAAAAATAAAAATAAATCCGTTGAGAGTAAAAAAACAAACAAGCCAGAAAGAACAAGGGGAATATACATTTTCAGAAAGGCTATGTGTATAGAACAATATTGAAACAAGACATAAAGGTTATGTTATGTTAATTTATCTTGTCAGGGCTTAAATAACCACAGTTAAAGTGGCTCCCCTGGAGGCTGGAGAGATGCTCAGAGGTTGAGAGCATCTGCTGCTCTTACAGAGGACCAGAGTTCAGTTCCCAGCGTCTATGGCAGGCAGTTAACTTAGCTCCAGGAGATCTGATGCCTTTGGTCTTCTCAGCAGCAGCACTCACACACACACATGCCCACATGCAGACACACACTTACATATAATTAAAAATAATAAAAATAACACGTGCCTTTAGTCTCAACACTCAGGGGGCAGAGCCAGGTGGAGCTCTGTGAGTTTCAGGCCAGCTTGGTCTACATAGTCAGTTATAGGATAGCCAGCGCTACATAGTGAGACCCTGTCTCAAAAAATAAATAAGTCAAATAAAAATGTAAAGATTAGCTCACATAGTAAAACCCATCTCCTGAGACTAAAAGACGGAGCAAAGAAACAGTAGAGCTGACACACTAAAAGGTCAGGGCCTGAGGAGCCTCAGTGAGAGGCTAGCTACAGGGTCAGCCACAGAGGTCAGCCACAGAGGTCAGCCACAGGGGTCAGCCACAG
>PVIH01022089.1:0-28069 GCA_004025045.1 Sigmodon hispidus | reverse complement strand
TCTCAGCAGAGGAACTACGAATGGCTGAAAGGCACCTGAAAAAGTGCTCTTCATCTTTAGCCATCAGAGAAATGCAAATCAAAACAACTTTGAGATACCACCTAACACCTGTTAGATTGGCTAAGATAAAAGGTACAGATGACAGCCTATGCTGGAGAGGATGCGGAGCAAGGAGAACACTCCTCCATTGTTGGTGGGATTGTAAGCTTGTCCAGCCACTTTGGAATACAATATGGAGGTTTCTCAGAAAATTGAGAATCAATCTCCCCAACGACCCAGCAATACCACTTCTGGGTGTATACCCTAAAGAGGCACATTCACACTCCAAAGGTATTAGCTCAACTATGTACATAGCAGCATTATTTATAATAGCAAGAACCTGGAAACAACCTAGATGTCCCTCAACTGAAGAATGGATTAACAAACTGTAGTACATCTATACAATGGAATACTACTCGGCAGTAAGAAAAAAATGATATTCTAAAATTCACAGGCAAATGGATGGATTTGGAGAATATCCTCCTGAGCAAAGTATCACAAACTCAGAGAGATAAGCAGGGGATGTACTCACTCATTAGTGGTCTCTAAACAAACAAACAAGAAAAAAAAAAGCCAAACATGCCCAAGCAGCAAACCACAACCACTGAATTGCTTGGGATCAGAAACACCCTGGACTGACCCTTCAAACCCCAGTCCATCTATAGGAACACCTGACTCACTCTTGAGGGAGGGGGGACAAAACTGGATATGGCCGGGAGTGAAGACTGATCCAAGCATTGTTGGGCCAGTGACCATAGGACTGTGGGCTCCCTGCCAAGGGAGGTCATGGGGAGTTGCAAAGAAGAAAAATGATCAGATGTGGTGGGAGGGGGAAGAGACCTTCAATAAGGATATACAGGGATGGAAAAAAAAAATTCAGAGGGAAAGCTGAACACAAAGAAAATATATGTGTAGTAATCTTATTTGCATTTCCACCCTTGATAAGCCATGCTTGTGATTATTATCCTCTGTATCGTTATTGTTAACTCTTCGACATTTTTTTTTTAAAAATTCTTTTTACTGTTTTTTTTTTGATAAATACAAAATAAAGAAAAAAAAAAGAAATTGAAGATGGTCTCATATCCCAGTAGACCAGCCTCAGTAACGGGAACAAGTCAATTTACCTATACAGTTTTGTCTAGTCTCTGTAGATTGCACGGTGAATGCAACTATACCTCTAACAAAAGTAGAGCTACATATAGCTGTAGGAATGATACAAACAATAAAAAAAACATAAACTAAGGGATTGAGCCAGATGTTGACTTTGCTTTAAGTCCATAAGATGTTATGAAAGGTCTGCAGATGTTGAGCATGGGGTGTTTAAATGAGGATGTGAAAACAGTGGGGACTGGGTAGCAACTTGTCAGTTTTAAAACTGAATATTCTAGTGATAACTGTGGCAGATATTTAAAGTAACAAATGTGCCAGTGCTCAGCTAGAGTTTATAATTTTATCTCACCATATCTTATTTTATTATCATCTTCCTTCATCATTTCTTTTTCCTTTCTCTTTCCTGTTTTATGTATCAAATTCTCATAAGACTGTCCATATTGGCCCTGAACTTAGAATCTTCTTATGATAGTGTCTCAGCTTAAGATCACAGACTCACAATACATGCATAGATATTTTCATTTGTGATCTGAGCAGTTAGTTTTACCTCCAATGGAACCAAATTATATGGGGAAAAATAATAAAAAACATTTACAGGTCCTGAGAGATTTGCAGTGATCTGAAAGATTTAAGAAGGTTTCTATACAGTTTTCAGAGGTAGCTTATGGAATTTGAAATTTTTGAACACTTAAAACAAATTCAAATAACTCAAAGAATAGGTTAAAGTTATCTCCAGGAACATACCATCTCCATAAATCACCCCATTTCTTTATAAAATAGACAAAATATAAATTATTAATCTATAAAAGAATTCTATACTCTGCTGACTAGGATGTCACCTAATCATTTAAACTTGTGTCATGATAATAGTAATTTATCACAGCCTCAATCTTTAATTTTCTTACTAGACATTGTTTTTATTCTATGAGAATTTCACACAGGATATAATGCTCATTCATCAAGTTCAACCCTACTCCCTAATTTCCAGTTCCACCCATTTGTCCCATAACATTCCCTCTCTATTTCATATATACTTTTATTAAGTGTGATGCAAAAGATAGCCAGTTTTCTTCTGGAATATTGTTTCTGATAGACTGTTCATGCTCTAGCAGTTGACCCTACACTTATACACATGGAGGCAACACTAAGTGAACTCAGGGGGCTCATAAAAACTGTCACTGGATATTTTCATAAGATGTTTTATTTCTGACTTTTAAGAGATTTTCAAGGCTATGAAGCTGACCCAAAAATTTAAAATTATATTTTTCTGTACCACCAATAGGTTAGTGTAAATTCCTTTATCCTCAGTTTCTGAAGCATATTCTAAGATATATGGGCAGGTCTTACTCACCAATAAGGTTGGAAAATGTGTAGATAAGTTGACAGGCTAATCTAGGACATTTAGTAGGATCATACTGGTAATGTTTTAAATAATTGTCCTGTCTATGGGTTTTATAAAAAGCTGGTTGGCCAAAGGCAAACAGGAAGTGTGGGAAGGGCTACCAGGCTAAGAAAACTCAGGAACGTCTCAGAGCAGACACAAACAAAACAGACACTGATGCCAGAGTCATTGGAGCTGCCAAAAGACTCAGAGGAAATGCTGATCTGAGAAAAGGTACTGAGCTGCACAGGTGATCATGATGGGTTTTGTTCAGATAAAGAAGCTAGCAAATTATATGCCTAGGCCCTAGGTCAATCAGGGCCTAGGTAAAAATAATATAAACCTGTGTGTGATTATTTGAGGCAAAGCAGAGCCAAGAGTGGGTCAAAACCTCAAGTCTATGCCAGAACTATTTACAACAAGGACAATTCAGAGGTATGTCAACTTAATCTTAGTTATATAAAGGCCCTTATCAGTTTCTGATTCTATGCACTCAATTATTAAATGTTAAGATAACAAATGTTTTTAATTCTGTCTTTTACCGGGAGAGAAGAGTCTTGCTGAATTTATACAAAAATATTAAATTGCCATGAAAACATCAGTTTCTAAAATGTGGAAGAATCAGGTAGTAAGAAAAGATAAATGTTTCATTTCTGTTTATAATGATATAATTTACAAAATAGCTGTAAGCCATAATTACCTTAAGGCAAAAGATTTCAAGGGCTCCTTGACTCTATAAAACAAACATAAAACAAGCCAAGTTTTTATTTTGTCTTGCTTTTTTAAAGTTGTATTAATTCTCATATTGTTGCCACCAAATACCTAACAATATGTAACTTGAGAGAGAAATATTTAGTTATATTTTATTTTTAATTATGTATATGTTACATGCATGTATGAGCATGTGTACATCCATTCAGGTGTTCATGGAGACTAGAACGAGGCATCAGAATTCCATAGATCTGAAATAATGGGCAACGATGAGCTGCCCCAAATGAGTGTTTGAATCAAATTTAGGTTCTTTTATGAGCATAACACACTCTTAACTTTCTAACACTGGACCAGGAATGTCCTAATCCTTTTCTCCAATGGAATGCTAGGAAAAAACCAACATGAAACACTAGCCAAATAAGAAGTTTAAAACAATGCTAGTTGAAGATTTGAGGAGATTTTCTATACTTATTTTTTATAATATAATTGCTAGAATTACTGAGTTTATGATGGATTGTGTGGATAATAAGGACAAAGTCCAGTTTCTAGGAACTTAGGATAGTTTCTGAAATTCATGTAGTTAGCATACATATATCCTTACACAGTCACATGAAGGCTAATTATCACTGCTTAATAGATGCAGCTTGTATATGAAATCATCTAATTAATTTAACATCTCTCCTTTTACAAGGTGAGAGAACAAATTCTTTTGAGGTTCTTTAAGGGCCCTGTGGACATACTCAATGTGAATTTGAAGTCAGAAAAAGCTTTATTTAGAACTGAATTAACATTTGAATACCTGGTTATATAGGATGGCATCTTAGTGTTTACACTTGTCATAATTCAATCACAGTGATAGTGAATTATTTTGATTGTCAGTACAAATAGGGCATAATTGTAAAAGCAAAATCCTTTTAGTTCTTTTACTATTCAGAAGATGAGTACTTTTCTTAAGTTATCAAAAACTTGCTAAAGACAACTTGAAGGGCAACGTAAAAAGTTTGGATAACATTCAGAATCTTAGTTTCTTGGGTGAATAATTTAACAGGTAAATAAAAATATATTTTTAAAGTAAACAAAGCTGAGTCACTTAAGGGAGAAAGAAAATTAAGATCTAGTTTTGCATGGGTACATTATTGATCTTAAAGCTCATTTCAAACCTTAAAATTAGCTCATTTAGATTCAGCCCTGTATCAGCCTGGGATATGAACATTTCTACATAGACAGTTTACATCTTTACATTATGGATTTTTCCCATTCTCATTTTGAAACAACCAGCATCTTCCTTTAGAGTAAAAATCAATCTCTTTTCTCTTTCCCTCTCTTATCTTACTTCACACTCTTCCCTTTGCTCCCTCTCCATTCCTTCCTTTTGTTATGTTCTTTCATTTTTGTCTTTATCAAAATAAATACATACACACATACATACATACAACAATCATCGAAGAAATAAGCAATCATCCTTCACATTCTGTTTTATGGGCTATTTGGAGGCAGGAGGATAAAGAGTAGCCTCAGCAATACAGTCAGGTGAATTGAATTGACAACACTGACATTCATCTACATGTGTGTTTTTATCCCAATACCAAGCTGTTTTTCTTACTGTAGTTCTACAGTTGAGCTTGAAGTCTGGGATGGTGATGATGCCTCCAGAAGCTCTTTTATGAAGGAGAATTATTTTTTGTTATTTTGCTTTCCCATATGAAGTTGAGTATTGTTCTTTCGAGGTCTGTGAACAATTGTGTCCAGACTTTGATGGAGATGGAGATTGAGTTGAATTTGTAGATTGCTTGTGACTATAACTTTTTAACCACTAGTCATCTTTTATCGATAAAAATAGAAACCAGACAAGTATGAATTGTCTGTCACAAGCATTCCCTTGCAGACTAGCAAATTTTGCGCATATGTAAATCTCCTGTTTTCCTAAGGGCATATGCTTTCTCATAGTTTAGTTTCTCACATTTGTTAACAACCCTACATATATTTATCTTCCCTATACTGTGCAAAAACAAGAAGCTAACCCATCTAAACTTAACCTTAATGATTAATATTTTAGTAGTTTGTTTTCGAAATAACCCAGAAATTCAATTAACATCTAGTGTTTAATTTAAATCATTATAACTTAATGTTTTCTTAATTTTATTTTATATTTATGCATGAATTGCACATGGGGGTCAGAAGGGGGCATTATATACCTTGAAATTAGAGTTACAAAGAGTTGTGAGCTGCTATGTGAAAGCTGGAATCAAACTAGGAAACTTTAGAAGATGAGCATCTCTCCAATCCCAATATAAGTTGATAAGTCCATTCTAATAAGTAGATTTTGAAATTGTGCTAGTGCTAATTCATTACAATACCAATTAAGCTAGCCATTGTCTATGCTTTTATTTTTTAATTTTTTTAACTTTACTAATAAATACAAGAAAAATAAAATATATATGTTCATATGATGATACTGATAACCAGGCATATTTTCTTTTGATTAAACTGATATTATTAAATGAACTCATCACTTAGGTGCCAAAGTCACATAAATTTAAAATGTTTTTGCAATCTAAATTTCTGAGATATTTAGGAATACTTTTGTTATGTGTTTATCTATTTAAATTTAGCCAAATTAATAATAAATTTTGTGCCATCCAGATACAGAAAATGCTTTGTATGTATACTACCCACAAGCATAAAGATAAATGTAGAGATCTTATATAACCTAATGTAAAACTTAGCTGTGAGTTAAATATAAATTGGCAAAATAAAAAAGTTGTTAGTTAATATACTAATCTTATCTGGCCTTGTATTTTGTTTCATAGGTCAAATTCAAGCTATCTTCTCCAACTCTGAGTACAACGTTTATTTTATATTTTTAAAATTTATTTATGTGTATGTGTTTGTGGGTATAGTCTACATGTAACATTTAATTTTAAAATTATGTTATACATGTATGCAGTGACAACATAGTCCAGAAGAGGGCATGAGAGCCCCTGGTTGTGAGTCATTAAATGTCAGTCAGTGTTAGGTACTAAACTCAAATTCTCATTAACAACAAGTATTATTAATGGCTGAGATTACCAGCTGCCATATTTATAGTATTTTTAAAATTCTATTTTGCCATTGACACAGCAATCTGAGGACGTACTCCAAATTTCCCTAAGAGTTTTTTCCAAGCAAGAGTTTATGAAAATACCATGTTTCTTGAGAAAACTCCTTCATCTGCCCTTTGCATTAGTATTTCAGAGAAAAGGTAACATTTACATCTCCAAAGGAGAAAATATGTAGTTTTTTACTAAGGAACAACTCTATGACATATCTACATATTATAGAAAATTTGAAGTGATTATTATTTTACTTTTCTGTCCTAAGTATACTGTATCATTTTAAAGTTTTGAAATTCAAGATATATTTGTTATGTACTTTACATGGGAAGGCCATAATATAAAAGGATGAATTATAGTATTAAGATATGAGTGATCTTACCTCATATGATATGATTTATGCCCTACAAAGATTGAAGGAGACAGATGTTGAGCTTGAGGCCTACCTGGTCAATAAGAATGTAAATTAACTAACTAGTGGGATTTCCAGGAGCTAGTCAAATCTTCCCTTTGTTCTCTGGACTTTGTAGATGCTGGTTTTTGGCCACTTATATTACATGAGTCTGCAGGATGGCCTTTCATAGAGTTTGTTCTCAGTTTGATCTTTACTTGTAACATGTCGAGATAATTTTTTTGGTTTTCCTCATACCAGTTAAGAATTCTACAATTTCATCCTAATCTTCTTTGAATATGATCTTGTAATAGGTACGAATAAGTTATTTATTAAGTTGAAATCTCAAAAACAGAGAGTTACAATAACAAAAGACCACTTAAGTTAAAACAGTCAGAATTTCACAGGCATACATAGTCTTCTTACACAACCTAGAAACAATAAGCTTTCTGAACTTTGCCAGGGACAAAAACATACCCTAAAAAGAGATAGAGAAAAAGCAGCATCCTTGTGGCAAGGAGCCACTGCTCAACAGCAAAAGTGCTTACACAGAACAGCCAAGAATTGGCAGTAAGCAATAGAGTTTCAGAGGATGAGTTATAACTCCCATTTCTATGTAGCCCTCTGGACATCTAGAGGTTTCAACCCAACAGGAGCCCACACAGATGTGCTCTATCACCCTGAATTCTCCAGGTGGTAGAAAGCAAACTTTTTATAAAGACAACAGGACATACAATTACACAAATAGGAAAGCAATTGCTGTCACTGGGGGAAGCAGAATCAATAACTCATGAGTATTCAGAAACAAATTTGAGAGAGATACAGTCCAAAATTTAATTCTGAAAACATATCTTCCCTCCTACATATCTACATTTGGGAAAAGAGTCTTTCATGTGGTGATATGTTATATATTTAATAAAAACTAGTCTGGAATATCAGAGAAGAGATCTATACACAGTCAATCTAGGAAGATCAGAGAGTGATAACTCACACCTTTAATCTCAGCATGGGGAAACACTGGAAGTGGTGACCTATGACTTTAATCACAGCAGATCTGAGTTTGAGGCCAGCTTAGTTTACAGAGGGAGTTACAGGCTCCTAGGCAGACAGTGGTTGTGCTATACCTTTAATCCCAGGACTCCAGAGACAGAGATCCTTCTGTGTTTCTGTGAGTTCAAGGCTAACTACCAAATAGTAGTAGCCCATGCCTTTAATCTTAACCTAGATGTGATACAACTGGGTTAAAAAGGTATTTAAGTCAAGCATAGGAAGACAGTTGCTGGGGAAGCTGGAAGATAGCTGGGTGAGATTTGATTGTGGTGTTTCCTCTTTTTAATAATTTCAGCCTTTCTCTGATGTCTGGCTCTGAGTTTCTTTTAATACAACCAGAATTTGTGCAACACATTCACCAACCTGTTAAATTGGAGTCTGTTGAGATATACAAGAGACTGAGTTTGGTGAGGAGTTGCCTTTTTGCATAGTTTTCTCACATGTCACACATTGCAGCTGAAACTCAAATGAAATAGCCTAGCCTTTCTCCTGGCAAATGGAGCTGTCCTTATTACCAAACTTGCATGGATGTGAAAAACCACCTACTTTTATTCCTTTAGGTTTTAGACTGGGATCTATAGCCAGGGACAAATTAAGAGAATATGAAAATTTAAGCAAATAATATGACAGGAGAACTTTCAGAAGGTAGTGAAGGCCAAAGGAATTTGACATACCTCAGTGGTTTTTGTTTGTTGATCGTTCGTTGGTGGTGGTTTATAATGAGCGTTTGTGAGTTTGAGTGTGTGGGTGTGTGTGTTAATGTGTGGGAATGTTCACCTAAGCATGGACATCTAGAGATGAGGACATTAGGTATCCTTCTGTCTCGTTAACCACCTCATAACTGTGAGAGAGGACTCCCTACTGAACAAGAAGCTCCCTGCAAGGCTAGCAGACCAACCAAGTTCTAGGACTCACCTATCTCGGCCACCAGCTCCCATGACAGTGGGGTTAAAAGCATGCCTGGCTGTGCTAGGTTTCTAAAGGGTGTTCGGAATACAGACTTAGGTATTTATGTTGCAGAATAAGTGCTCTTCCCTTCTGAGCCATCTTCCAAGCTCCTAAATTTGAATACTTTTATACAAGCTTAAATAAAAAGCAGAAAGCCATGAGAGTACAGAACAGAAGGATAAAAGGCAGGATAATTAAGCTAGGGGAAACCTACCAAGAAACCTAGGCAGAACTGGAATCCACCAAGCTAGAGGAAGCAAGGCTGAAAATTTTCTCTTCCCTGGACTGTGCTTCAATTCCTGCCTCCAGGTTTTTCCCTCTAATTTCTGTGGTTATCTCCTTCAGTGATGAACCTGGAGGCGTAAGATAAATCCAGGCTTCATTGAACCACTCCTGTTCAGGGTTTTGTCACAGTAACAGAAAGCAAACTGAGATAATCTATGTATCAGAACAATCAATTTTAGGAAACATTGAATAAGCCGCTTTTTTCACATAATCTGACAGTAGCGAAATGGTATTCTCATCACCTAAAATGCCACCTGTGCTAAATAGGCATGTTGTTTGAGATGTTAAGGTTTAAATGAATTTTGAGTGCCCTCTGTGATTATCTTAGACATTTTCCTATCCTGATAGTTTCTAAGGCCATTTATTTTATTTTATTTTATTTGTGTGTGTGTGTGTGTGTGTGTGTGTGTGTGTGTGTGTGTATGTGTGTGAAGTTCAACTTAGTATTTTCCTGCTGTTAAATGCTTTAGAGAAGGAAAAAAGACTTATTTGAGCCTAGAGTTTCAGATACTCTAGGCCAAGTTTTCTGGATGCTATTGTTTCTGAGACTTTGGTGAGCCAGAGTGTCATAGCAGAAAAACACTGGCAAAGCAAACTGACAGTTCCTCACAGCTGGAAGCAGGAAGAGACAAAGGACTAGGGATTCAATAAATTTATCAGAACCACCCTCTCATTCCTGTACCTTGTTTCTGTCTCCTTTTTCTAATACCTCTCTCTATTTATCATCAAATTTTAAACTCACCAGTGAGTTAGATGAATGATAAAATAAGAGTACGCACGACACATTGAGTTCCCCAAAGGTCCAATTTGAATGTTCTTGCTTTATAAACCAAGATTTCAACATATTAGCCTTTGGGAAACACTGCAAATTTAAGCTGCTTTTGGAAACCAGACCAAATTCATCCTTACTAAAGAATAAAATATTATTAAACTAGACCTTGGATTGGAAGAAGATGCCTTCATCATCTTAAAACTTAGAAGAAAATAGGTTGCTGAATTCAGCAATATATAAAATACATTGAGAATGGCCACTGGTGCCACTCAGGGGGGAAGGAAGAAAATTCACCAATAGAATGCTTGCTTGCCTGATTTTCTTTTATCTATTTGTTTGTTCATGTTTCTTATATTTTAATATTAATTGCTAATTTAAAAATATCTTAAAAAAATAATGTAAGACAAATACTTTATATGTAATACAGAAAAAATAAGTATTTCAGGATTTGGGTGAGATGTTTTGAAGTCGTGACACTATAAAAAAAATGAAATTGTCACAAAAACCAAAGTTTCTTCAGTTTCCATCTGCTGCACTATTAATTTTATATTTCTATTCTGCCTAATCTGTAGGAACCCAGATTCTGATGCCATAACAGGACATATGGCTTAAAAAAATTGGACAATAAAAAAGTCATGAAAGACCAAAATCATTACTGACACTTCTCTATTGCTTGTCTCTTTGTTCAGTTTTTGCTCCAGCTATTTGAGTTTAATGTAAACTGTAAGGGAAGTAATAAGTGCAATGCAGGAAATTTTCTAATTTTTCCAGATTATTAATCCAGATAATCTCTAATAGAATTATATAAATTTTGGAGTTGAATATGCTTTGTTGTCATTCTCCTATAGACTAGGAGAATTTATTTTAAGACTCTCTGACTTCAACATACTGGTTATCAGATTTTTTTTTTCATTTTGGACAGTAACAATTTCTCCAGTGTTATGGGATGCCCTTTCTGTTGGCTGTGAATGTATTATTACTATCAGTTAATAAAAAAGATATTTTGACCTATGGCAAGACAACATACAGCCAGATGGTAAACTCAAGCAGAAAGGCAGGAGAAGAAAAAGAGAGTCTGATAGATGTGATCCAGCCACCCAGTAAACAAGATGAAACTGTACTGGCAAGCCACCAGTTATGTAGGCATACAAAGATAAATAAAAATGAGTTAGTTTAGTGAAGTTAAGAAGTAGGAGCTAGCTAGTAACAGCCTGAGCCTTAGACCATACAGTTTGTAATTAATATAAGCCTCTGGGTGATTATTATAAAAAGTGTCTTCTATAGGACCAGGCAGGACCAGTCTCGACTGGGCAGGAACAAGAAACTTCTGACTGCACTTTACACCATTCCAAATATTCACTGGAGGGCAATATTGACCCTATCGGTAAGTAACAGATTTAGATGAAGTAGATTTACATCTAAATTAAGAGATTTTACCATAATATGTTAGTTCTTGTATTTTGACACTTTTCTTACATTTTAAGCAATACAAGGTATCTTAGAAATTCTGAGGAAAATAAAGGAAGCTATAAGAAATGTTGCAATTATGAGAGCCAAGGCTTACTGCAAATTGATAAACCTTATTATAACCATTATCTACTCTAGGAGCTGATAGTTCTAGAGAGATGTAAGTCTTTTTTGCCATGCATCCTAAGGCCACAGAGAGGTTTTCAAAGTGGCATGTTATACTGAACTAAAATATCAAGCATTTCTATTACTATTATACTATAAGAGATGTAACCAAATCATAAAAAGCCCATTTCATCTCCTTGTAGTAAGCTCTGGCTCTTACACTCAGCCTGTATTCTGCAACAAAAGAATGTGGAAATGCCATGGAAAATGACTTGT
This sequence comes from Sigmodon hispidus, assembly GCA_004025045.1. Taxonomy (NCBI): domain Eukaryota; kingdom Metazoa; phylum Chordata; class Mammalia; order Rodentia; family Cricetidae; genus Sigmodon; species Sigmodon hispidus. Next base: position 16,442 of record PVIH01022089.1, on the reverse strand, counting down.
TTGCCAGAGTCAGTTAAAATAAACTATATTGTTTCTGTCTTGAACATGTTACTTTCCTATCCAAATCCTAAGAAATTTGTATATGAGCTTCTCATATTTCAAAGAAAAGAACCATGTTTCCTGATTTATCTGGTTATTATTTGTTTATTTCTGCTTTATGTTGAATAAGCACCTAGTATTTACAAAAAAATAAAAAATAAAGCACAGCATAGCTCTTCCATTCTCATATAACTCTGGCTAGTGCATCAAACCCTGTGGCTGATGATGTCCTGAAACAAGGCTCAATTTATTCAACCCAATTATTTTTATAGTTCCTTTTGAAAATATTGTTCTATAAACATTAGCAAAGAAAATTATATTATGTTTGGTTATTTTTCTCTTTAAAGATGCTTCAAAGCAGCTCTTACTGTATGTGTCTTTCTTGCTTAGAAGTACGGAGATATGAGTCACAGCAGATGAAAAAGCTAAAGATCCTGAAAGACAAGTTCTTATACATTTTTTTAAGACATGTTCTGGTATTGCACAGGCTAGCGTTCATGTAGGGGAAGGTGATATTGATAGCTCTGCCTCTACTTCTCAGATTCTGGGATTATATACATTTACCCCCACCCTACTTTTCATGGTGGTAAGTATCAAAGCCTAATACATATTATGCAAACACCATACCAATTGAGCTATATTCCTAGTCCCTCGTAACTGCTTTAATCCTTTTTAAAAATTGTTTGTCTAGTAAGTTTTTCAAGTAAGTCCCTTGCCTATAAAGTTGAGAAGGTGATGTTCGATACCTTCAAGCTGGAGTTATAGGCAATTGTGACATCCCTGATATAGGCATTAAAAACCTAACACTGGTTTCAGCAGCAATACTGCTACATCACTACTACTAACTGCTGATAAATCACTACAAGCTCATGGCTTATCTGTGGTCCTAGGACAATCTTCCCTTGAAGCCAGCTTGTTGTCCTATATTATCCATAATCATAAGCCAGCAAAAATGATGCATTTTTCTTAATTTTGCTTGTGTTAGAATTATATAACTTATTTGAAGGGGATCCATAGATTATAGACAATATTTATCTCTTTTGAAAATTTACAGAGAAGTATGACATACATAGATAATTTTAAATGCCAATAGTTAACATAAGGAATAAAAATACAATGCAGAAATGATACATACATAAGCAATCACGTACACCTTTTCCTAGAACACAAAAAAGGCAAAAGAGAAAAATGACCTGTGTAAAAATAATGAGGAATTATAACAGAGGATAATATCCAGAATTACTAGGAGCTTTGTACTTCTACATTTTGCACATCCTAATGTTGGATTACATGGTTCAACATAGCCATGTAAAAACTATGTAATTTTTCACTAAATGCATAGAAAATATCAATCCAGAATGAAGAAAAAAACAAATTGAAAAAGAGAAGTATTTTGGCATAAAGATATTCTATCTAGTTTAGAGAGAAGTGAAATGGTCAAGATTTTACATATAGAATGAGAACTTTTAAATAGAGACAAACACAGGATGAGGTTAATCATATTTAATGTTGACATATCATTGATGTCACATGCTCAAGCTCATAATCCATATATGATGACTCAAAAGATCTTTGTTCTTCCATTTAAGATTTCTTTATTGGTTAAAAAAAATAAATCAAGCAAATTTGATAGTGTAAGTAGTAAAAAAAAAAAAAAGCAACCAACACAAAACAAAAAGGTTAGTGAAATGGTTCACTTGATAAAGGCATTTACTGTCTAACTTTATTTTCAGAGGTCAAAACACAGGATTCTCAAGGCAAAAGTAGAGAGGCACCCCTATAATTCTTCCTGAACCTTCCATATTTCCAACAAGACTAATTCATATGCACAAACATATACATACATGTGCATGCATATATATATACATATATATATATGTATATATATATGGAGAGAGAGAGAGCAGAGACAAAAATATTAAAATGTATTTTAAAAAAAACCTTATATGGCTGGTATATCCCCAAACAGTCAGACCCACTGCCTACCTTTTGGGTCACCTGTTACTAAATTGGTTTTATCTCTTAGATTGTAGCCGCTTGTTCTGCCAAGGAAGGGGGATATCATTCTAAGTTCCCATCATCTGTGGCCCTGAATCCAGGTGGAAGATTTAAATCTCTTTCATAAATTCTTCTATTTACTGTAATAGGTCAATTTTTTAAAAAATGCATGTAAGAAAAGACTTACTTAAGCCCTATACATGGGCAGCATCTGTTGGTGGGTGATGGACAGCATAGCGTACATCTTTATGAGTGGTTAAGTGAGCTTCTCTAAGGAAAACAAGCTGTGTAGTCAATACCATCTATTGTTGTTCTATTTTCATTATTATTATATTCTAATCCCTCTAGATAAAAACTGAATTTTAATACTAAATATTAAAGGATAAATATTTCTTATGACCACAATTAGTTAGGATGAAATTTAAGAGAACTCATTAGCATGAGGAAATCTGTGTCCTCATAAGTAATAGTTTGAGTATGAAATATCTTCCACAGATATTTGTTTTATATTCTTGGCTATCAAATTGTGATGTTATTTTTAAAATTTTGATTTTTAATTTATTTTATTATTAGTTTATCTTAATTAAGTTAATGTGTGTGTTCACAAAGATCATAATAGAGCATCAGATCTTCTGGAACAGGACTACAGGCAGTTTTAAGCCACCTAATGTGAGTGTTGGGAGCTGAAACTCCAGTCTTCTGCAGAAGAAGGGCATGGTCTTTACTACTGTGCAATCTTTGCAGCCCCAAATGAAATACTTTATATGTTTCTCAATTATATATTCATCATATCCATCTCTGACCTTCCATCATCTTACCCACTATAGACAATAATCTCCCTCAGGTCTATTTATATCTTTTAATTTCCTAATTCTGCTTATTTGTGTATTTATTTGTTGAGGAGCTGGGTACACATGCCATAGCACAAAATCAAAGAACAACTTTCTTGCAGGGTCAGTCTTCTCCTTCTACTACATGGCTTCCTGGTGTTGAACTCAGGTTGTCAGGCATGTCAGTGAGCACCTCTGCTCACTGAGCCATCCTGAGTGCCCTTTATGGTGCTCTTATGTAGAGGATTAGAAGATAAGGCTGGATTAGCATCAGTAGTAGATCATCCAAGGAAGGCCCTTGACAGTTATTAGCTAGATGTTACTTCCAGCCAATCCTTACATTTCAGTATCCTCTAAGCAGACAAGTTGCCTGAATGAGTTCCTGATTCTGCCACCACAGATTGAGGCTCTTCTGATGCCAAGATTCCTGTCACATGTCACTAAAATCCTGTGAAACTTCCAAATAGCCCTGCACTCCTCTAAGTTTTTTCTGTCATATATTTTGTCACAGCAATAATAGAAACTATGTTTAAGTGACATTCGTTAAGATACCTATGTGCATAAATGTTATCCACTATTTGTGGAATATTCATTATATACAATGTGTCTCATTAAGCAAACATTAATTTCATTACTTCATTATTTATTACTTCCTCTTAATATTGTAAGGTTAATATGGCTATCCTCCCCAGACCACAGACACTGTTTGGAGAATAAAGAACTAATTCAGCTTGACATAGTATAGATTTTACTGAAACCGAGGAAGAATAAAACAGAAATGAAGTTTAATGTGTTTTCTTCTTTGTGTCCTTATATCAGAGACTGGTCTTATTATATAGCCCTAAAGGCCTGGAACTCACAGCTGAGACTAATCTGACATGGATACTACTTCTTCTACCTCTTCCTCTACCTGTAAAAAGCTGTGATTAAAGTCATATACCACCATGTCTGTCCCTTGAAATACTAATTAATGGAATCCTCTTGTATTCAAAAAATGTTTTTATTTAGACAATGAATTATATGAATGTCTTAATATTTTCTTCAACACACAATATCTACATATAGCTTATGTAAATATAGATATATAATTTTTTAACTTAATGAGTAATTTTGAGCACACAGGCCAATGGGATTCTATGTGGTATTTTTCAAAGGATGTACTTATTTTATGTGTATTTGTGTGTGCATGGGCATATATGTATGTACATTTATGTAGTGCCAGTATATGTCAAAAGAGGCCATTAGTCTATTCATAACTGAAATAACAGGTATTTGTGAGCTATTATGTAGATGAGGGGAACTAAACCCAGGTTTTATGTAAGAGCAATAAGTACTCTTAAACAGTGCACCATCTATCTAGCAAATAACTGTAACATTTCAAACACATACATACTACATGTTTATCATATCTAACCATCCTCCCCACACATTTATGTCCCATAGTGATGTACTGTCTTAAGATCTACTGTCGGTTTCTACATAGAATAGTGAATACACTTTTTCTTTTTGGACTTGGAATATTTTGTTAATAAAAAATTTTCATTTTCTTCTGAATCTTATATTATTCTATAACTCTTTATACCTAGGTAACATTTCCTTGAGTATGTATATTGCATTTCTTTCAGTCAGTTTGCTGATGGGCATCTAGACTGATGATTAATGAATGTGAGAAGCACCATAATAGGCACAGATATACAGGGCTTTTGTTTTGTACAGTTTTTTCATTTCCATTGGAAATACAGCCAGAAATCAGACAGCTGGACTATCTTATAATTCTAATTCTAGTTCTTAGGAGAAGCTTTGCACAGTTCTCTACATTGGTCAGGTTCATTTATATTTCTGTCAGCTGCAGTGTAACTGTTTTGTTATTATTGTTTATTTATTTCTACATTCTAACCTGGGTATTAGTGCTCAGTTTTATATGGGTTTGGGTTTGTTTCATCTTTTTGAAAATAGCAATTCTGACTATGATAAGCTATCTATCATTTTAATTTTACTTTTTTAATTTTCTGGTAAGTAATGTTATTGAGGAGAATGTTTCATATATTTACTGACTGCTTATATCAGCCACTATGAGAGGTGGTTTTTATTTTGGTGTTTGTTGTTGTTGTTTTTGTTTTTTTTTTTTTTAGTTTTTTTTGTGAATGGGATTTTCTATTCTACCAGCCAGTTCCCAAATAACCACACTGAGGCTTATTATTAATTATAAATGTGGCAATAGCTCAGGCTTCTTACTAGCTAAATCTTATGTTTTAAATTAACCCATATTTCTTACCTGTACTCTGCCATGTGGTTTGGTACCTTTTCTCAGTTTATCTCTTTCTCTCTATGTTACCTCATGATTCTTTAACTCTAACCTTCTTCTTCTCCGCACTAAAATTCTTGCCTAGCTATTGGCTGGCCAGTCAGTTCTTTATTAACAATGAGAGAAACACATATTTACAGTATACAAAAGATTATTCCACAGCATTTCCCTCCTTTTATCTAACTAAAAAGGAAGTTTATTTTATATATGTATATAAATATATAATATATAACAAAAACAGTTATAAATGAAGTATTAGTTACAATATTTAGTACATTTGCATTTTGCAAATTTAGAAAAATATTTTATTTTCTCTCTTATCTTTGTGAGTCTAAGGTTTTATATATAATTTACCTTTTATCACAACTAAAAAAATGTTAATTCTAAATATTTAATTATGAACTTCATCAAAAATTCCAGAATTATTTAATATTACCTAACAAAAAAGACTTATAGTTGCCTGGACAGTCACCCAAAGTTCTTCTGTAATATTGGGGCATCCATCTTTGTCTTAGAGGCCTAGTATATCTAACACACATTTTGTGAAGCAGAAATTTTGAGAGACTGTCCCTACTCGTCCTGGCAAAGTTCAGCAGTCACTTTCTTCTATATCCTACTTGTAAAATTTGAACAGCAAACTGTCAAGAGTGAAGGTAAGGAGAATTTCTTACTCAATGACTAATTTCTGCCACAAAGACAGTAAATTCCATATGGAGTTTCTTAAAAGTCCATCATCTTCACTGAAGTATATTAGTGTTGACATAAGCAGACATGCCTAATTTTTATAAAAAAGACTTATATTCTTAAAACATCTTAAACGCCATATTCTGTAGATCTCTGAAATGTTTGAAGACCACTTGTGTAGCTAAAATATATGTGTTTGACCTTGGAAATATACCTAACATAACTAAAAGTTTGATTGAAATAGATGGTTAACTACTAACCTGCATTTATTTTTATACATTACATATTTAAATGAGCTGCATAAACACAATACCCCCAAAAGAGTAGAAACAGTACAATATAACAAAATTATTCTTAAATTTGTATTAATAAACCAAAATCCATACTAATGTAAAACATTTTGAGATTAGTAGTTATTTTTGGATTAAAGTAGATTCAATTCTTTACCTTTTTATCTCATTTTTATATTGTATCTTCTTTTTTCCTTTAGAATAAAATCTTTGAATTTAACTATCTTTTTAGATATTTTCTCACAATAACCCATAACAACTTGTACCCAATGCCCCTAATTAACAACAAACATCCATAAACCATGGAATATCCAAAACCTGCCCATACCCCATATTTTGAGGCATTATTGTCTAGACTATTTTCTGTTGTTTGTGAGCAATGGTACTTTGAGGGAAACTTCAGAAACATTAGGATAATTGTTAAGTCTTGACTGAAGTTGTTTGTGAGGTTGAAGCATCTCATTAAACAGCCTTGAAGTTGTTCTGGATTCAGAACTCTAAGGAGACTGTAACACAGGCATTTGGCAATGCTGAGTCACCTGGGGCATCTCTTTTTATTAGTGTCTGGTCTCCTTGTTCTGAAAATACATAAACTTTTAAAGGTAGCACACATGTTTGTATTAATATAAATGTAGACTCTGTTGTACACAAGTTAGCCAAAGATAACTTTTTATTTCATGTTTGAGGAAGTAAAATATACACTAGATATTTTGTAGTTTTTCTAGACTCATTTCTTTATGTATGTAACCAAGATTTTCAGAGGGCCTTTTGTGATCAAACTTGATCCATATGAAGCTGAAATTAATCCACAGCTTCTCATTTCCTATAGACTGAAATTAATCCACAGCTTCTCATTTCCTGTAGAAATAAAAGCATAACCTCTTCCTCAAAGTAGCATATCTTTGACTTCCATTTTTAAGTCAATAAATTTTGAAAATATATAGGTGGGCTTAATCTAGCAGTTTGCATAATCCAATGTGTCATATTTTTTATCAGCAATCAAAATTTAAAGACAATACAATAACATATAGGATATAAACACTCATGTATTCCCATCTATGCATGAACTTTTTTTCTTTATTTTACTTTATTATTTTAAAGACTTTATTTTTAAGCCATTTTTCCTATGGCAGTCTATACTGTTTCTTTTTTTCTCAAAAGTCTATGTATAGTTTTAAACACACAATAACTTGTTTTAGAGGTACTATTCTGTCTCTGTCATACTGCATATATGTATTGTTTGGTCTGCATAAACAGTACTTAAACCTGCCATATGGCTTAGTTCAGGACATACCCTTAAGGCTCAATGTGGAAGTGCTCATGCTGTTAGCTCAACCTGAAGGTAGCAGCTGAGAAACATGTCTCTTTACCACAATTGGCATGAAAGACATGAAACTAGGAAGCCACATTCGACTCTGTGTTGTGTGTTTAGAACACTTTTAAAGATTTTATGGGCCTTATATGAATGTACTTGCCCCCATGTTGGGTACCATATGCCTGAACTATTCAGTATCACCTGTCAGGTCTCAAACAACCACACTGAGACTTATTATTAATTACAAATCCTTGGCTAAATTCTTGGCTAATAGCTCAGACTTATAATAACTAAATTTTACATTTTAAGTTAACCTATATGCTTATCTACACTCTACCGTGTGGCTTGGTATCTCTTCTCAATATGCCAAGATAATCTTTTTCTCTCTGTGTCTCCTTTCCATTCTTTGACTCTACTCATAATCATGCAACCTATGAACACATAATTCAACTTCTTTCCCTTTTTGTGTACTTTTTTTTTCTTCTTGCCTAATTCTAATACTATGCTGAATAATTGTGGAGATAATAAACACTCTATTTTTCTGACTTTAGAGGAAATCCTTCCAGCAATACTTCCCAATCTATTATATATATGTGTATATGTATATATATTTCACTCAAAGTAATATATAAACAAAAATTTTTATTTTGGAAAAAGCTACCATTATATAGAAAAAACAGACTACTGTAGTGCTCTGATGTTCCTGTTTTGTTTTTCCTGTCATTGCCAGCACGTATTAACTTGTCACAGAAATGAATACATCCAATGAATTACCATTAAAAGAAGTACATATTAAAGATTTAAATATCATTTTTAAATTAATTGCTTTCAAATGAAGGAATCCATGTAGGAAGCCAAAATATATTTAGTTATCTTGGGTTTGTATTTTATTGGACTTGGTTTTTAGAGACATGGGCAATTTTGAAGTGCAGTGGTCTGATAAATTATGAAATGTCATTTAATTGTCTTTTTCTTAGTTAAAATAAGGTTATGAGTCTTTGAGAGGATACCTTCAATAATTAAGTAAATTTTTTTGGTAGAAGTTTCACTGTATAGCTTGGGAGCATTTGTGCAGATCAGAGGATAACTTTCAGGAATCTGTTCTCTCTTTCTATTGTGTGTGTACTGGGGATCAATCTCAGGTTGTCAGGATTGGCAGGAAGTGCCTTTACCTACTGAGCTATGCTGACAGATGGAAGCAATAAAATCAGGTGGAATTTTATATTCACACTTTTGTAAAGGTTATTTGTGGTGGAAATGTTCTCTGTATGATGTAAATAAAGTAACTGGTTTGGCCTATGTGGAGCGATGTAGCAGTGGGTGGAGAATCAGAGGACAGACAGGTAGAAAGAGGGTGGAATTAGCCAGTCTCCTTCTGACTCCCAAGGAAGAAACATGAAGTAATACAGGAGAGTCATGGGCCGGGCCACGAGTCAGGAAGATTACTATAAATGGGTTGAATTAAGATGAAAGAGCTAGCTAGTAATGTGCTTGAGACATGGGCCAAAGAGTATGAAATTAATATAAGCATCTGATTCATTTCTTTGGGGGACAAGAGTCACTGCGGGCAAGGTCCAAACTTATGGCCCAAATGGGCCGATAAATTTTCTACAACAGTCATTTTTCATGTAAGCTGTATATTGTGTGCACATACTCACATTTGTTCATACACATGTATATTCAGGTGGCCGTATATGTCTATGTGATTCTATATCAGTACTGAAATTATAGATGCACACACCAATTCTTGAATTTTTTTCGAGAATCCAAATGAGTCTTCATGTCTGCAAAGTACTTTAATGAATGAGCCTGTGACAAACCCCGCAAGATCTGCTCATTTAGTTCAGATTCACTAAAGGTTGGAACATGATGTGATGATACAAACCTCCTGAGATTTTTCTCTGTATTGAAAGAGGTTTCTGAATCATTTTTATATCAATACTTTCTTAAAAGTGTTATTTGCAACATTAGTCACAGTGTAATTTATTGGAAAACTGTATTGTACAAGAAGCAAAACAAATCTAAGTATAACAGTTCCTGAGGAGACACGATACAACTTGATAACTTACCAGTGATTATAAAAATCATAAAATGCAATTAGGACTCAGAAAGTTAAGTTGAGAGTCAAAGGCAAAATATACTCTAGATAATAGTGTATGAGTTTTTTTTTTTTTCTTTGTTTGTTTTTAAGTCCAAGGGCTGGAGAATGTTAATCTAAAACTTACTGTTCTGTTAGAATTGATAACACAGTTTCCACCAAGCACATTGACAGCTCACATCCATAAAAAATTCTATGGCCAGAAGATCCACTTTCTGCCTCTGTAGGCATCCACAAGCATGTTCCAAAACTCATCACCAAACACATACATAAACAAAAATTATAAAAATAAATAACTTTTAAAACAAGTTGACTTCTTTACTAAGATTTTATTTTCTAAACTTTTTACTATGCTTGATTTTTTTAGTTATAATTTAGTTATGTAAAAATGCATTAGGTTAAATAATATATCGATGTCTTTATAGGTTGATAAACTAAACCTGAAACTAAACATAGTAACAATTACCACAGTCAAAACACATAACATTTGCATAATCATGAAAATGTATCATGAAGCCCTATTTTCTAATCCATTATCTACATCCATAAATGAGTTGATCAGCTTTCTCTGTGTTAATTTTCTGGAATTTCAAATAAAAAATGTTTGTGATACTTGCCTATGTCCCTGTTTGCTTGCATGTAGATTAGCGGTTTTGAGATTTTCTGTATCATTGTCTTGTGTTGCTGTTAGCTACTAATCCAAAATGCCCATCCTGGAAGGAAGGCTTAAAAGGTACATGAAACACAAGAAGTTCACAAGACTTGGGAGCTCACAAAACTTAGAATACTATAAGGCCCCTCCTCGAGTTTGTAAACAGTTGCTAAGGAGAGTATCCTCTTATGTGATATAACTGCCTGTATGTTGTGCAAGGGGCTACAGCAACACAGCTTTTGTGAGAAGTCACTTGTGCTTGGATAGGCTTTTATGTCATATATCTGTCTTTCAATCACCCATGCTCCTGGTGATAACCCCAGTAAACTTTGGCTCATCAAGCTGGATGTGGGTAGAACTGTTTCTTTGTTTTGCTGTCACCCCTTCTACCTAAAATGAACAGATTCCCTAGGGTTGGAGATGTGGGCCATTAGAGTATTGGCTGCTCTTGCAAAGGATCTAAAATCAGTTCCCAGAACCCACATGGTGACTCACAATGCTTGTAAATTCAATTCCAGGAAGATCTAGGGCCTACTTCTCACCTCTGAGGATACATGTGTACATGTATAAAAATATCTTTTATTCATTCCCTCCCTGTTTCTCTCAAATTCATATTCTTTTCTTTAAACTCTGAACATTGTGTTGCTTTTTTATTTTTATTTTTTCATTCACCATATCTAAATGGTGCTTACATTTTTGGATATATGACCTTATCCATTTGAGAGGGATTGTTGACTTAGCCAGGCATATCATCTTAAAGAAAACTGATTGTCCTTTTTCCAGCAATATCAATTGCCAATAGCTCCTCTGAGGTAAAACTTTATTCCACTTTCCTAATCCATATTGGAATTTGGCCTGTCTTAAACTTGAACAGGATTTGGGTGTGTTGTCATACTTTTGTGATTTCAAATTTGCATCTGCTTTGCTGCATTCAGGAGGGATTGTTTCTGTGTAGTCACTAATCATCTCTGGTTCTTAACATCCTTTTTACTCTCTTTTGCATGATGATTCCCCAATCTTGGGTGAAGAGGGTATAATATGTATTCCTCTTTTTATTGCTGAGCCTTCTGTAGTCTCTTATATTTTGCACATTGACTAATTGTAGTATCTTTTTTGATTGCTTACTTTTATGGCTAGTTCAGACTATTGATGCTATGGAATAGCACTGAAAGAATGCTATTGACAAATATTTGTTGAATTCCATGGCAGGTGAAGGAATACTTTTAAAATAAATAATAGAATGTCTACAGTGGTCACACCATTCTATATTCTGTTTATCAATGTAGAGAAGCAGTGATTCTTGTAATCCTGGCCAATTGCAGTGTTGAACAAATTTATTTTAATTATTCTAAAAGGTAGTGGTATTTCATTGTGGATTGAATTCAGTAATACATGGTAAATAAAAATATTTAGTGTGTTCTCATTACCTGTTTCATTTGTATATCTTCTTTGGTAGGCATATATATTCTTATTTTCAATATATATGTGTGTGTGAATTACAATATAGTTTAAATATAAAATCATCAGATTATATGTATTATTAATTTCTTTACTCTTGTCTATTTCATGTTTTGAAAATGCTTGTAAAAAATTGATGCTTCCCCATTAAATGTTTGATTATATCATGTGGATCTAGACTTTTACCTCAGGGAAGTATTTTTAAAACATATTATTTCATATATCTTATTTTAAACAGCTTTATTGAGATACATTTTAGTTATGAAAACCATCCATTTCAAGTGTACAATTTAATAATTTCTACTAACTTTACCAAGTTGTACAACCATTACCATAAATCAGTTTTAGAATGTTTCTGTACCTTTAATAAGATCTCTTGTGCCCTTTTCCAGTTAATTTCTACTCCTACCACCTGCCAGAGGCAACATTTTGAAAGCTTATGGTCATAAAATAAACGGGAGAGACATAAATCTTTCTCAGAGTTTCCCTCTGGTTTTTTTTTTTTTTTTTTTTTTGAGTCAGTTTTCGTAAAGTGCAACTTTTAGTAAAATTGAACATTTCCTTCTGTTACTCATTTTTTGACATGAAATCATTCACACTACTTTTTAATGTCTAAGATCAAGACCTAGTCTATCTTTATACCCTCAATCTCTGTGCTCCCTTCACCTGTCTCTTGTTGCTTTGTCTTGTCTGTCTAATCACAGAATCAATTTTATAGAGAAGCTTCTGGCATTTCTGATTATCTGCATTTTGCATCTTATTTTGCTTTGTTATGCTCTCCAATTGTTTTTTACTCACTTGGAGTTTCATTAATTTTTAAAATTTTTCTATGTTTCAATGTACAAATGTACAGTTTAGATGTTTGAATTTAAATTTTCTTCTGATATAAGGACTTAGCTGTCAATATCTCTTTAAGATCTGTTAGTCACATTTCACAAATTTAGAGAACATGCTTTGGATTTTAGTAATATAAAACATTTTCTTCTTTTGTATGGCTCTTAGGTTTGGAGAGGTTTGTGATTTTTCATTTTAAATATAGGTTCATTTTCTAGGTAACACTTTTATTGATTTTACTTTAATTTCATTACTGTCAGAATGAGTAATGTGGTGGGAGGGAATGTCCACCTATTTTGATTACTATTCTATGAAACTTCAAGATCATTTTTTTCACACTGTACACCTGCTGCTACATGGATACTATGGGTTAAGAATACTGTATTTTCTGTTGTAAATTTATCTCTAGGGATTGATTTGTTTAGTTTTTAAAAAGTACTTTCAATTATCTCACCATACTGAAGACTTTTTAAATTGCCTACCCATTGAGGAAATTGTTGTTGTTGTTGTTGTTGTTGTTGTTGTTGTTTTAACAGTGTTTATGATAGAGTCATGTGTGTGGAATTCAGAGGACAACCTGGAGGAGCCAATTTTCACCTCCCACAGTGTGACTCCTTCCAATGGAATCCAGGTCCGGAAGCTTGGAGGCAAGCACTTTACCAGCTGAGTAATGTCACCATTCCATAAAATGGTCAATGTTTTAAAATACATTTTGTATTAGGTTTCCTATTGCTATGTTTAAAAACAAAAGATTTAATGGTATAAATCAACAATAATTTACCTCACTGTTATCCATGTCAAGTGTAGTATAATCAGGTTCAAAGTTTTCCTTCTTAGTATTACAAGGCTGCAGGTATTACCTAGCAACCTAGTATCTGAAAATACTAGGGGGAGTAGTCACCTCCTAACCTTCTCTTGGTAGTAGATGATGTCATTCCCTCCTCTGTGGCCACCTTCCAAGGGGCACAGAATACCTGAGCCCACTCTCAGGTTCTTGTATATGTCCCTGTCTCTTAAAAGGAAAGAGATTTGGTAAAATCCCTCCCTCTCATGCTTTCAACCTCTGTCTTTTATTTTCGAACCCAAAAGACCTTTCTTTAAGGTACTTATGTGGTATGAATAAACTGACTGTATAATCTGTTCTTTGGCCAATTGATTAACATTTTCTTTAACTGAATCTGCAAAGGACTTTTCTTCATATAATTTCAAAGATTATAGAAGGATATTCAGTATTCTGTTTAACTTGCTATTTTCTTTCACTTCTGAGATAATTACAAATTAATAGTTTGAAAATCTGTTTTATTATCTAAGTATTTTCCTCCTTCCTTCCTTTATCTTCTTTCCTTCTTTTCTTTTCTCTTTTGGACAATCTATGTAGCCCTGGCTGATCTGAAGCTTACTAAACATTCCAGACTGCCTTCAATGCATCTGCCTGCTTCTGCTTCTAGAGTTCTGAGATTAAAAACTGAATGTCACCATACTCGTACATGTGCATGTAACTTTGGATAATTAGGCCTTATGATTCACTGAGTATATCACTTATATGCTTTTTGTATGAATACAAATTCTGGAAATACTCATTCCTATAGATCAGCATTTTGTTCTTGGTGGTGGTATTTGTGGTTGTTTGGTTGATTTTAAACAATATCTCTCCATATATTTCTTGCTAGTTTGAAGCATTTTATGTAGAAAAGACTAGTCTCTAGCTTGCAGGGCTTCTCCTGGGTATGCCTCCAAGCTGTTGAGCAAGCCATAATGCCTGGAACTTTGTATCTGTTTTTATATAGAAAAAAAAATACAAAAAACAGAGGAGCTGGAGATGAATGTCAGTGAAGTGCACCACAGAAGCAAGAAAATCTGAGTTCTGATCCCAAGAACTCATGTAATGGCCAAAACATTGTAGTGAGGCACCTGAAATCTAGCCAGTGTGAGGCAGAACTGGAAGATCCCTGAAGATCATTGGCCAGTTAATTAGTACAGCTACTTTAAAGTTCACTGAGACTCTCTCTCTCTCTCTCTCTCTCTCTCTCTCTCTCTCTCTCTCTCTCTCTCTCTCAATACTATGAACAAAGTATTCATTGACAAAGGCTCCTGATGATGAAAACCTGTAGCTTCCACATACATATATAATTCACCACATACACACACACACACAGACACACACACACACACAAATACGGTTTTGATAATTAAAAGCATGGCTTCAGGTACATATTGGTGTTAGCTCTGCCTTTTTAATCTCCAGGGAATAAGTCAATTCAAACAGTGACTTTAGAGGCAGGCTTTCCAGGTTCAAGCAGAGTTCCCAGCACTGGCACAAGGACCATGTTGACTTCAAACTACATGCTCACATGACTCTTTACTCCTAAGCAGGCAGATCTCAGGAATTTAAATGTTACATTATCTGATTCTTTCATTCCCTTCCCTCTCCTTCCCCTCCCCTTCCTTCCCCTTTTCTTCCTTTCTCTTCTTCCCTTTCCCGTTCTCTGTGCCCTTGACTTCCTTTCCTCTCTAATTTTCTTCCTTCCTTTCCTTTCTTCTTCACCTACCCCTTTTCTACTTTCTTCTTCTTTTTGTCAGACAGAGCCTTTCTCTTTAACCCAGGCTGACCTTAAAGTGGCAACCTTCCTGTCCAGTCTATATGTCCTGAGTACCTGAGATCATAGCTATAAAACTCACTGCCTGGCTTCTGGAGTGACTGTGACAATAGCCAACATGCACTAATTTAGAATTATTGATAGCTTTATATAGAGAACAACATATCCTTCCTTCCACAAACACACATGTGCACACACACAAAAATAACATATGTACACACACAATCATTCTATTGCTATATATCTTTCATGGATTAGCATAACACATTGTATTCTTAAAACTATTTAAAGATTTATAACCTATAATTTGTCCTTACTATATTTTTATTTTATTTCCCCTAAAAATGATCATTTAGTCCTCACCATTATGTTCTCAAGGTCAGTAGTCATATGGAGAGCTAACTTGAAGGCCACTGCACTCTATTATCACCAAGTTATAGGTTCAATAATTCATTCTCACAAAAATCTAATAAGCAGTATCTTCTTATACATATAATTATCTGCTTATCTTTAAGTTCTGTCTAAATTAACACCCTTTATTATGAGAGAATCAACTCAACCAATCTTTTCAAAAGGATGAGACAGCCAAAGCTGGTGAAGTGTATCTGTAATTGCATCACTTAGAAGGAGGATCAGGAGTTCGATGTCATTGTCACCAACACAGCAAGTTCAAGCAAGTCTGCAATACATGAAGCCCTAAAACAAAAAAATAAAACAACAGAACAGATGGAAGTTAGTGAGCAGGAAGATGGAAAGCTCAGAGGTAAATGAACTAGACGTGAGGCTGAACTCAGCATCTCAGATGACCTTGAGGGAGCTCTGCCCTTTGCCTCACACCTTAATCAGCTTCCCTCTGTGATTTCATTTAATTCTCTGACATTTTTGTTAATATTGTAGAAATGACATCTCTTTAAAAATCTCAAGTCTCTATCTTCATATATGAGTAGATTATAGACCTTCCTTTTTGGAGTTTCATTACATCAAAATACAAGTTTTTCTTTTGCCCTAACTTATTTGCCTTACTCAGGGAAGGGACTGAAAGAGATGTGTTTTCTAAAAAAGTGGTTTAAAATGTTGTCAAAGCAGCCTATGTTGGAGAGGATGCGGAGCAAGGGGAACACTCCTTCATTGTTGGTGGGAGTATAAGCTTGTTCAGCCACTTTGAAATGCAATATGGCGGTTTCTCAGAAAATTGAGAATCAATCTCCCCAAGGACCCAGCAATACCACTTCTGGGTGTATACCCTAAAGAGGCACATTCACACTCCAAAGGTATTAGCTCAACTATGTTCATAGCAGCATTATTTGTAATAGCAAGAACCTGGAAACAACCTAGATGTCCC
>PVIH01022088.1:0-28074 GCA_004025045.1 Sigmodon hispidus | reverse complement strand
AATATCATTTTTCCTTACTGCTGAGTAGTATTCCATTGTGTAGATGTACCACAGTTTGTTAATCCATTCTTCAGTTGAGGGACATCTAGGTTGTTTCCAGGTTCTTGCTATTACAAATAATGCTGCTATGAACATAGTTGAGCTAATACCTTTGGAGTGTGAATGTGCCTCTTTAGGGTATATACCCAGAAGTGGTATGTACTAGATTTCTAAACCACTCCCCAAGTGCTCCTCAGTGCCAGCCATCTCTCCCCATACTCACTACCTTCACCCCATCTCCTTCAACCTAATCCTTCTGCTCCCATTCCCACCTGGTTTCATTCTCTTCTTAAAATCTATTCTATTTCTCTCTCCCAGAGAGATCCATGTGTCACCCTATAGACACTTCCTTTCTAAGTAACCACTCTAGGATTGTAGCCTAGTTATCATTTACTCAATGAGTAATATTCACTTATAAGCAAGAACATATTTATCTCCCTGGGTCTCAGTTACCTCACGCAGAATGATTTTTTTTTCTAGTTCCATCCATTTGCCCACAAATTTCAAGATGTCACTTTTTGATAGCCAAGTAATATCGATTGGGTAAATACATCACATTTTCTTTATCCATTCTTCAGTTGAGGGACATCTAGGTTATTTCCAGTTTCTGGCTGTTATGGGTAAAACTACAATGAATATCATTGAGCAAGTATTCTTGTGCTGAGATGAAGAAAGCATCCTTAGGATATATGCCTAAGAGTGATATAGCTAGATCTTGAGTCAGATTGATTCCCAATATTCTGAAAAACTACCATATTGACTTACTAAGTGGCTGCACAAATTCAACATTATTTTCCACTTTCTCTTCTATCATGTTTGGCGTATCTGGTTTTAAGTGGAGATCTTTGATCCAGTTGGACTTGAGTTATGTGGATGGTAATAATTATGCATTTATTTGCATTTTCTACATGTAGACATCCAACTTGACATTTTTTAAATAATGTTGTTCTTTTTTTCCAGTGTGTATTTCTAGAATCTTTATCAAAACTTAACTGTCCATATGTGTGAATTTATGTCTGGGTCTTCAGTTTGATTTCATTGATCAACATGTATGTTTTTATGTCAAAACCATATGAATTTTATTACTATAGCTCTATAGTACAACATAAATTTAAAAATGGTAAGACCTCCAGGAGTTCTTGTATTTTTCAGAATTGATTTAGCTATCCTGGATTATTGTACAAATTCTAGTTAGTATATAATGAAAATCCAGAGCTATATATTGGGGGGAAAAGCTGGAATATCAGAGAGAGGAAACAGACCACAATCATTTCTCATCCAGTAAATTTTCCAGACAGGTAAATGCTGTCTTCAAATCAATTATTCTTTCATTTAGTTTTTCCACTTTTAAATCATTCAGTGTATTATCAAACAGAGACCAAATTCTTTCTATCATAATAGTGTGTCCCAGAAAAAAAACAAAACTCTTGTTGTTGTTGTTGTTTTTTTAACAGATTTTCACCTTTAGGAAATCCCAATCAACTCACCAAATCTGTTGACAATGATGATTCATATGACCATGAAGTGAGGAAGCTACATACTATAGCAGCATCACAAAGAAGGGATTCAGAAAAAAGCTGCCACTACCAGGATAAGGAACCGCTGTCTGCAAAACACACATAGGAGATTGTGAGAAGGAAACTTAAGTGGCAGGAACTGTCTAAAAGACAGAGCTGGCTGGTGGTAAAAGAGTAACTCTGAGAAAAAAACCTAGCCAGTAGAGTAGTGACTCAGGCCTCATGTAGCTCCAGCTTCTTCTGGTGGCAGCAAAGCCACAGTTAAGTGGGTTCTTTGTGAATTCATGCCCCAAAAGTTGAATGCCATATGTTGCACAAATCCTAATTAGTCTTATAATAAAAACCCACTCTGTAGGCTGTTGTTTTGTCTTATTAACTGTGTTCCTGGCCTTACAGAAACTTCTCTGTTTCAGGAGGTCCCACTTACAGATTATTGTTCTTAGTGTCTGTGCTACTGGTGTTATATTTAGGAAGTGATCAGTGCCAATGTGTTGTAGGGTATTTCCTACTTTCTTTCTATCTAGGTCAGTGTAGCTAGGTTTATGTTGAGGTCCTTAATCCTTTTGGATTTGAGTTGTGATAATTGAGTTTGATGAGATATATGATGTAAACTCATCAAATAATAATAATAATAATAATAATAATAATAATAAAGTTTGTTAAAAAAAAACAAAGCCAGATTTTGGGGTAAATGTTATCAGAGAACTAGAGAAACACACCACTAGAAAAACTTCTCACCACTACTGAATCCTCAGTCTGAAAAAGAGAGAACCTGTCTCCATAAATCCTCAGAATGCATCCTTCTAAGTCCTCAGCCAAAAGAGAAGAACAGAACCAAGCAAAAACTTCTATGTTCTCCCACCTTATATTCCTGTATTCACCCAGCCATATCACTTCCTATTTCAACCTTCCAAGTGCTGGGATTCAAGGCATGTGTGCTTCCCAAGTACTGGGAGAAAAGGCATGAGACACAAGTGCTGGGACTAAAGATGTGTGCCACCACTGCTTGGCTCTGTTTCGTTTTTAGATGAATTAATTTTGTGTAGTTCAGGGTGCCTTGAACTCATAGAGATCCAGACAAAGGATCTCTGCCTCTGCCTACAGAGTGCTGAGATTAAAGATATGTACTACCACTGCCTGGCTCTTTCTCTCTTTGACTGGATTAAATCTTGTGTAGTCCAGGGTGGCCTTGAGTTCACAAAGATCCAGATAGCAGTTCTCTGCCTCTGTTTTCAGAGTGCTAAGATTAACAGTTTGTGCTACCCCTGCCTGACCTCTATGGCTAACTCTGTGGCTGGCTCTCTACCCTCTGATCTTCAGGCAACCTTTACTTCTTAGATTACAAACAATATATCATCACTTAACAATACTTCAATTTCATTTTCAGTTCATATACCCTTGGCCTTCTTCAATTGTCTTATTGCTTTAGCTATAATTAAAGGACTCTATTGAACAGATATAGAGAGAGTAGGAAATTGTGTCTTGTTTCTGATTTTAGTGGAATTGCTTCAACTTTCTCTTCATTTACTTTGATGTTGGTAATAGGTTTGCTATATATTGCCTTTATTATGTTTAAGTATATTCTTTGTATCCCTAATATCTTTAGGACTTTTATCATGAAGGAATATTGGATTTATTCAACAGCGTTTTCAGCTTTTAATAAGATGACCATGTGGGTTTTTTTTTTTTCAGTTTGGTCATTATGGGTTATGTTTATTATTGATTTTCATATATTGAACTATTTCTGCATCTCCGGGATTAAGCCTACTTGATCATGTTGGATTATCTTTTTGATTTGTTCTTGGATTTTATTTACAAGTATTTTATAGAGCATTTTTGTTTTTATGTTCATAAGGGAAATTGTTCTGTGATTATTATTAATAATTTTTTTGCAGTTTTGGAATCAGGGTAATGATGGCTTCATAAAATGAATTAGGCAATGCTTCTTTTGATTCCATTTTGTGTAATAATTTGAGAAGTACTGGCATTAACTATTCTTGGAAAGTCTGGCAGATTTCTGCACTAAAGATATCTGGACCTGGGCTTTTTGTTTGTTTTTCTTTTGTTTTGTTTAGGAGAATTTTAATAGCTGCTTCTATTTCACTAGAGGTTAGATGTCTCTGTAAATTGCTTATCTGATCTTGATTTAACATTGGTTAGTGGGACCTATTCATAGTGGAGAGCAGGCACTTTCACCTTGACCTAGAGGCATGGCCTTAGGCCTTGAAGCCCCAGCATTGGAGGCATGGCCAGAGGGCCAGTTTAATGTCTGGATGCACATATGCCCCTGCCACTTCTTCCTGTTGCTCTCTTGTGTTCTTGGATGAAGGAATTGACCTGCTGAGAGGATGTTCATTGGCCAGTCCAGCTTTGTGGAAACTGCATGACTGTTTAATCATTGTATCAGTGAGCTGCCTCTTAAAACACCATTAAAAAGCAGTATCCTTTATCAGTTGCCAGTGGCTTTCATTAATAACTTTTTGAGAAAAATTGTATTATCCATTTCTTTTAGATTTTCCAATTTGTTGGAATACAGATTTTTAAAGTATGTCCTTGTGGTTCTCAGGGTTCCAAAATTTCTGTTGTTATGCCATTTTTCCTTTCTGATTTTGTTAATTTGCATATTCTATCTCCCTCTTTTAATTTTGCTTGAAAATGGGTTTTTCTATATTGTTAATTTTCTCAGGGAGCCAATTTTTTTTCATTCATTCTTCGTATTATTCTCTTTGTTTCTATTTTATTGATTTCAGTCATTGATTTAATTATTTCTTAAAATCCACTACTTGTAGATTTGTTTACTTTTTTTTGTTCTAGAGATTTTTCATGTACTATTAAGCTGCTAGTATAAAATATAAGCATTTTTTTAATGTTGGCATTTGGTGCTATGAACTTTCCTCTTAGCACCAATTTCTTAGTTTGTGAATATTGTATACTCATTTTAATTAAATTCTAAAAATTATTTTTTATTTATTGGCTCAGTTTTCATTTAGTAGAAAGTTGTTGGTTAAATTTAAGTGTCAGAAAAAGAGGAAAGAAGAAAAAAAGGAAAGAAGGAAGGGAAGAAAGAAGAAGAAAAGAATAAAAAAAGGAGAGACAAATTGACTGCAAAAAAAGCAAGTAATTATTTTAAAATAGGCAAAATTGAGAAGTCAGACAGCCCAGTGAGTAAAGTGGTTGGCCTACAAACATGAGTAACTGAGTTTAGATCAAATTCACTTAATAACTCAGTCATGGTAGTGCATACTTGTGATCTGGATACAGGGAAAATCGAGACAGAAAGATCTGTGGGTTTGCTGGCCAGCCAGTCCAGCTGACTCAATAAGCCCCATACTCAGTGAGAGACCCTGCCTCAAACATAAAGTAGATACAAGTGAGGAAGACATTTAATATTCGTGTGTGTGTTGTATGATATTTCATACAATATTATGCCTAAATTTTAAAAGACTGAAGAAATGATAGCAAGCTTATAATACTGGCTATCTGGATACCTCCAATGAAATAAGCTTGTTTGAAAACTAGAGATAGTTTTAGGAAGAAAAGTTTGTGATTGAAGAAGCACCTACTTTGATCTCATGGTGGTACTTATATGGGGTTAAATTTGAGGTCTTTAGGAACTCTATGTCATCAATAGTGCATAAGAGAACGTTGGGATACACAAGGAGGTATTTAATGATTTTTTATATTTTCTATTAAGAATTTTAACATTAACTCTATTAAAACATTTTGACAAAACAACAAATGTTGGGAGTACATCATCTACCCTTAGACTTGTACTCAAAAGTCTGACACATGAGAAACACAACTTCAGATGGATCCCTGGCTAATTACTGACATCCAAGCCAGGCTGCATAACCTACAACATCTCAAGGAAATTTGTGAAAAGATAGGAAAACTGAAACAAGAAACAAAAACCCACCATCCTTTAACAGACAAACGTACTTAAAAATTATCACACAATGATTGATATTTAAGTTAAAATAGACTTCTTAGGTGATGTCCATTCAATTCTGTTCACTGTAGCAGAAAAATGTCTCTCACTAAGTAAAAGCACAATTGAAGATGAGCAAAAGTCACAAAAACAATATAAGGACCAGAGAATAAACTTCACTAAATGGATTTACCACACATAAAGAATATAAAAATCATTAAATACCTCATTGCGTATCCAAAGAAACATTTTCATCTATATGAAAGAGCTGTAATAAGGTAGAATAATCAGCAATCAACTGGATAGTACAATTGACAATATAACTGGATAATACAAGTTGATGTGCTATGGTTATGTATATATT
The DNA here is from genome assembly GCA_004025045.1 of Sigmodon hispidus. Lineage (NCBI taxonomy): Eukaryota > Metazoa > Chordata > Mammalia > Rodentia > Cricetidae > Sigmodon > Sigmodon hispidus. Next base: position 22,226 of record PVIH01022088.1, on the reverse strand, counting down.
ATTTGAGGTTACATATTTCTCATATCCTCATAAATTATCAACTTGACACATTATCTTGAACTATTGCCTTCTAAGGGACTTAACCAGAGATACCAGATAATATAATTGCAATAAAACTTATTATGAAAATATTGCTTATATGTATAATGAACCTATGGGTTTTTAGGCCACAAAAGATATGTAGAAACCAGAAGACAACTTTGTGGAATCTACATTTGTCCATCTTCATATGGTGATCAAGATGAGTTTACAGCCTTATATAACATAGAAACTTACAACAAAGCTATTTTATTGATGCTCAAATAAGATTAGTTGAAACATTACATCAATAAAATACTGTATTCCTTTTGAATTATAAGCATTTTTATCAAAGGATAATGAAAAACAGGCTAAACTGAGTAATAAATTTTCTTTGCAAATAAAAATGATATACTTCTAAAGAGAGAACTTGGGGGAGACTTGCAGGTATTCTAATCTACACTTCTCATTTCTAAAGTTTTATGATAAAAGTGACAAGACATTGTCTCCAATTAGGCTGCAGAACTCCAGCAAGAAAATGTTGACTTCCTGATCCAGGCCTGTCACTCGCCATTCCATACCAATATGTCCAGAGCCCCAGATTTGGCAGTGCCTAAAATCTTGTGAGTTTGTGTTAGATATAATATTTTAAAAGGCATGTTTTTTATCTTAAAAGTCTGTAATGTGTACTTATTATATATAGCATAGTGCTTATTATGTAACAATCTCCAGTACCACACAGAAAAGTCTGCCTAGCACAGACTTTTCTAATACAGAGAAAACATTTACTTCACAGACATTAGGTAATTCACGCTATTTTTATTCAAGTGTTAGGATAATCTATTTTTAAAGACATTCCAGTTTTTAGCACATTTGTTTTGGTGACATTAAATTTATCTATATCACTTAGAAATGGAGGTGTTTTCTCACAATTGATGTTAATGAAGCTAATAATAGATGTTTCCAAAAATTCTTATCACTTTAGTCATAGAATCTCATCACTTTTTCAATATTAAACTAGGCATTTGGCTAGCAAGAAGCCTTTGCTAACTGGGATATATTAGATATGCCAACCTACATGTCAAACTAATCATGATTATTATCAGCTTAAATATTTTATCTCATGTCAGTTTTAAGCCAAGTTGTCTTCTTCATTTTAGGTTGTTTTTTTTTAGCAAGGTCATGATAAAATCCTGTCAACCATTTACTATTTCCCCAGTTGTAGCATTTTGAAGTTTCCCAACAGCAAGGGAGAAAAGTATTCACAACACCTAAGTGTTCATGTTAATATTCATTTTTAATGATTTTTTGTCATCATTAGAGATGAAATAACCCAAATTAATACATAACTACTTCAGCACAAATATTTATTAAACTCATAACGTGTGCCAGACATTTTATATACACAAAAGTTACTTTTTTCTTATTCTTTTTTCTTTTTGATGTTAGCAATCAAAGTCAGGGTCTCAGTCATGTTAGTAGTCAAGTAGTTCATCATTGATATATATTCCCAGCCATCAAGCACAAAAAAACCCTGCCTGCTCTAAAGATAGGTAAAGAGTGCAGAAGGATTATGGTGCTAATCTTGTAAACATTTGTCCTGCCTATGGGTTTAATAAAAAGCTGATTGGCCAAAGGCAAACAGGAAGTTTGGGTGGGACTACAAAGCTAAGAAAACTCAGGAACATCTCAGAGCAGATACAGATACCAGAATCACCAGAGCTACCAGGAAACAGAGGAAATGCTGCTCTGAGAAAAGGTACCGAGTCACATAGGTGAACAAGATGGGTTGAGTTCAGATGGAGTTAGCAAGTTATATGCGTAGGCCATAGGTCAATCAGTGTAAAAGTAATATAAGCCTGTGTGTGATTATTAGAGGCAAAGTGGGGGCAAGAATAGGTCTGAACTTTGGGGCCAGGCAGGAAAGTCTGGCCAGAAACCATTTACAACAAATGAGATTAAAGAAACAGTGGGAATTTAGTAAGACTCAGGACTTGTAGGCTTATATGTAACAGTGGGTTTGTTTTTGTTTTTTATTTGTTTGCTTGTTGTTTTATTTTTTTCTTGTTTTGGGTTTTTTGTTTGTTTGTTTTTTGAGATAAGAACTTTGTTATTCCTGATTCAGTTTACTCCATTCTAGGAACATGGAATTTTGTTCTAAGAGAGTCCTGAAGCCAACAAATTATTTTAAATTTTCTGATGTATCATTTATTTTAAAATCTCCCATGTTTTAGTCATTTGGACTTTAGATATAAAATGAAGATGGAGGTCACAGGATGTTTCATTACCTTAAGTGATGACTCAGATGAAGAGTCAAAGACAGTAATAGTCAGGTTAAGAACCAGGAAAAAGGAGTTAGCATCTTCGAATACTATTGGAGTAGGGGCTTGAGAGATGGCTCAGACACTTGCGAGTACTTGTTTTTGAAGCATAGGGTACCATTCCCAGCACCCACATGGTAGCTTACAATTATTTGTATCTCCACTTCTTAGATATCTATCATTCTCTTTTGATCTCTTTGGGCACAAGGTGTGAATGTGGTATAAATCATCAAATAAATCTTCAAAAAAAAGTGTGAGTGTTGTGTATTCATAAAAAGTAAGATATTTTATAAATATATCAGTTTAGACATTGGTTAGACAATTTTTCAACAAGTCAAGATTTCAGAAAAAAAGACCCAGTAACTTCTAAGTATAGAGTAGAATTTTTAAGATGTGATTGGGGAATGTATACATTAAGGAATGCATACAGGTACAAGGATAAATGTTGGAGAATATAGGGGGATTGTATTCTGTTCCATTGTAAATAATTGCCCCATCTACTAGTTAAATAAAAACACTGCTTAGTTGAAGGCAGACAGGAAGTGTGGATGGGGCTACCAGACTAAGAAAACTCAGGGACCATCTCAGAACAAACACAGATACCACAAGGATGTTTCCAATGGACAGAGACACAATGAGGAGACAGCAACAGACACAGAGGAAAGAAGCTAAAATACTGCTCTGAGAATAGGTATTAGGTTAAATGACTAAACAAGATGGGTTAAGTTTAGATGAAGGAGTTAGCAAGTCATATGCCTGGGCTCTAGGTCAATTGATCAGTATGAAAATAATACAAGTGTCTGCATGATCATTTGGGCCTAAGTGGCAGTGGGGCTGAGAGTGGTCCAAACCTCTGGTCTAGACTGGAAATTCCGAGCCAGAAATCTTTTTACAACAGAAGGGATATTCAGTTGTCTGGAGAAATAAGGACAGAAAAGTGACTAAAAGAGAGAAGTATGAGTGTGTTTTAAATTTTAAGGTAGAAAGAACATGTTTCAGGAAGAATGCATGTTGCATTAGATCTCCATACTCAATACCAACTAAGAGCCTTCTAAAATGTCCTCGAACTTTTCCCCAGGACTGTTTCCCTGGAAGTAGTGGAGTGTTTCCTATCATTTTTTATCCAAAGAATACTGGTTTAGATTAACTCTAGAAAACATTAGGTCATTCTTAAAGAATAGCAATAGGACTCCAAAACCAATGGGAGCGGCAATGTAGATGAACAGGTATGAGGTCTGCAGTGACACAAATCTGGTCAGGTATGGGTTACATCTCAAGGAGTGGACCTTAAATTCAATCAAAATGTTGTTGGCTACTCCCAGAACACTTGTACCATTGTTGGACCAATATATCTTGCGGGCAGGTTGCTATTGTAGGTTACAGGGTGATATTGATGCTTACCTTTCTCTTCTGGTAGCATGATGTGGTGGAAAAGCTCTCTATATGCTGTAAATAAAAGACTGCTTTGGTGGTAAAAAAAAATTAATAAAAATAAATTAAATTAAAATTAAAAAGCTAACTAATAATATACTTAAAATATGGGCCAAACAATATAAAAGATATAAACATATAATTCATTGCTTTAAGAGACAAAAACCTCTGCAGCGAGCCAAATACAAACCTCCGGGCCCAAAACGGGCCCGAAAAAGCCTTCCACAACAGCATGTAGAGTGCTTTATAGCACCATGAGTCAATGTGGATAAAATGTCTAATTAGACATCAAGGTGGAATATTTTCTCTTGGCTAAGACATACTAGTTTCTTTTTTTCTCATCTTGAAGATTTTTGGTAGTATTTCTATCTGTTCCGTTGCGTGGAATTATGCTAGAATCATTCAAAGTGGCCAGTAATAATTAGGCTTATCTCTAATTGAGGGAAATTTCTGACACTTTAATTATGACAAAATTCATAGACTTGAACCTGACTGAAATAAAGTAAGTGTACAATTCCTAGGGGTGAAAAAAAACCAATATGATGGGGATACCCATTATCTCTTTAGCTCAGAATCGTATTACACTTCTAAAGCATGTGAACTTTTAAGCAGAAAAATTAAATAATGCAGAACCAGGCCTGGTGCACACATCTTTGATTCCAGGACTCAAGGTGCAAAGACAGGTGAATTTCTGAGAGTTCCAGGTTAACCCAAGTTGCACAGTGAGACTCTTTCAATGCTGCTGCTGCTGATGATGATCATGATGCTGATCATGATGATCATGATAATGTTGGAAAACTGGGTGTGGTGGCACACTCCTTCAGTTCCAACACTCCGGAGTGTGAGGCAAATGATATTATGTATAGAGAGATGATGATTTTTTTTTCAGTCACCCAGTTGTATTCCCACTGTCTTTTACACAATGCCTTCACTGAAAAAAGAAACACATTTCACATTTTTCAAAACATAGCTAATAGAGTATTCTAAAAGATCTCAAGATAATAAAATAAACTGTATTTCTTGCCATTGCATCTAGTCCTCAAATGGTGTTTATTATATTCATCTTTTACTAAAAGTTAAGATTTTTCTTGACTGCACCTTTAATTTCAGCTGCTTGCCTAATTGGGTTACCAGTCTCTTTTGTCCAAGCGATCTAAGCTCTCCATTTTTATATCATTGCAATTAGGGAGATGCTACTGTTCTACATTTCTACATTCACAATTTTTACCAAATATTATGAGACATTGATTTATTACTCTTTGGTTCCAGATATACTTCTGTTTCCTTTAACTTTAATATCAACTGCAGCTCATTGTGGCCATTATTTATTAAGCTCATGAGAACAGTAACTTCTTTATTTCTCTTCTGGTCCACTGGTGGAAACCAGATGGCAATAACAGATTCTAATTAAATAAAAAAAATTTCAGTATCTGCTAACAGAAGTGTTCTATCCCTTTTTGGGAGCCAGAATATCTAGCTTGGCAGAGACTAACTTTGCAGAGATAGAAAACAATTCTTGTAAGATAGTCACTGTGAGTTATGGTAAGAAGGCTGTATTCTTCCTCTTTCTGATGCCTCCTGGACCTCAGACTCTTGGAAACACAGCATCACGTATCAGCTGTTGGTTCAGGGAACATGCTGCCTTCTGTAGGACAGTTTCTAAACTAAAACAGATCTCCTTGAGCTAACACACTAGCTGACACTTTCAAATGCCATTCTATCAATATCTACTTAGGAGTGAAACAAAACCAGACTACTCCACATTTGTAACTTTCTTCCAAGAATCTTTGCCACAAAAGAGGTTCCTTTGTCTAAAGTATTATTGTTTATGAGAGCTTGGCCATTTTTAAATGCTCAGGTGACTTCTGAAATTAAAGATAAGCCCAAATAGATGTATACATAGATTTTTTTTTTAATCTTCAGAAGAATTTCTACCTCCTCCCCAAGATCCAGTGGAACTAACCATCCACAAACCAGAGGCTGTCTTTTGTCACTTAGTAAGGTGACATATTTAAGGCTCAGTCTTGGATTTAGAAAAAGCTCCATGTGAAGTTTGGACACTTAGTCATGTCAATGGCTTTATTTGCTTTGTTGGGGTGAAACACCACTTGTTAAACTTGCATAGAATGCACAGTTGTCATTCTCTGTGTACATAAAAGACAAGCAATAGAGTGGTTAAGAGGGGTAACTGAAAAACTACATAAAGGCCATGCTGACCTGATTGGGGATCCTCTCTGATGGGCAAAAGCATAAATAGAAGGCTTCACATATGTTGAACTTTTATCCATAGGTACAAGCACTTAATCCCTCCTCCAACATTCTCATTTCTCACATTATTCTAGGCCTTTAATTAACTTGTTAGATATTCTTCACTGTCCCGAAGTCAATGTTTACTCATCTATTACCTGTCTCGGTACTCAAACGCAATGACTGAAGATTTGCCTACTTGGAAAATTAGTTGCCTTTCACAATCTGCTTCAATGCTACTTCTGGTGTAAGAGGGCAGTCAATTTAGATATGAAACAGGCTTGAGTGGAGTGCCCTTCTCCATAATTGAAAGTACGAGATCTTCCAACGATGGTAGAGGCATGAGGTGAAAAAGGAGGATACATTCAGAGATCAGTGTATCTAGGTGAATTCAAACTAGAAAATGTATCACAGTACTTGTGCCAATAGAAGATACACCTCCATTTATTATAGAAACAGAAATCCAAAAACAGAAAAAAAAATCACAAGGCTGTAACTGTGTGATTTGAGACATTAAAATACACTCTATTCAAAACATTTAATAATTTTACTCTCTTATTACCAGTTTATTTTATTTCATAATAGCATTCAGAATGTATTAAAAATATATGTGCTTTCTGATAATATAATAAATGACATCATCAAAACATAGTAAAATAGACAATATAATGATTAAGTTCATTTTCCACAAAGATAATAAATGAATATTATAAGAAAAAAGATGTAGATGTGCTTGTTTCCACCAAAGTACTCATGTTGAAAGCTTGATCTCCATGTAGCAGTATTGAGAGTTGATGGGACCTTTAAAAGGTGACACCGAGTTGTAGTTGATTGGTGACAAGTCTCTTACCCTCAGGAGGGATCAAGGTTGTTTTCAGTGGATCCTGAATCAGTTAGTCAGACAAAATTGTTATTGAAAACAACAACACTACCCTTGGACATCCTTTTGTGTTCATCAGTCTTGTGGATGTTTCCATTATTATATAAGTCCCCATGACATCCTTACCAGAGCACAGTTAATGTTGACATCATGCCCTTAAAGCTTCAAAATTTAAAGCTAAATAAAATTCCTCTCTTTAAAGCACCCAACCTTGTGTATTTCATTATAGTAAGATGAATGGGCTCACACAGTTGACTTCATATACTTTACTTTTTCATTTCATTTACTTCACTTTCTAGAATTGCACCAGCCAGTCCCAAATGTGTCATGTCCATGCTAAAATTGAGTCAGTGGCCTTATAAAAGTTCTCAGTTTATGATGAGTAGTCCCAGTTTATAGTTTCTCAGGATCCCATGACCAGGCAGGCACTCAGCATCTTCTTGGGTCTATTAAGATGTCAGAAGAAGTCAGAAAAGTTAATTTTTAATTCCTACACTTTGGAAGTTGAGGCAGAAGGATTGCCAGCTTGCTTTGTATAGGGAGTTTCAGGACAGCTAGGGCAACAGAGTAAGACTTTGTCTTAGATAAAATATACAAGGAGCTGTTGCTTCAATTAGGAATAATCCTCTACTAACAGGCATCTTGCTTTTGTGCCCTAAAGGTCTGTACAACCTCATTGTAGGTGGAATAAAATGTAATGTAACGAATTGTCCTTCACCTAATAAAGGAAGCTCCAGAATTTCTGACCTCCTGGATCACTGTGAACATCCTCACAACTCCCAAGCACTGTAGGAAGATGTTTCTTCTTTCTGGAAACAGCATCTTTCTAGTGTTTTTGAAAAGGTATGCATTTTCTTCTCCCAAATCTGACTAGCCTAGAGTCATCAATACAATAAAAAGGGGTATATATGTTCTATTCTGGGGGAAACCTATTCAGGCTAATATTCAACACAGTGAAAGAATACTATTACTATTCTCTACTGTTTCACGAGCAATTCCTCACACACACATAAAACAATGCAAAACAAAAATTCAAAGTTGTAATATGATTAGCTGTGCCACTTGGATAGTTCATAATAATCTGTCAACATCCTCCAGAAGCAAATAGAATTTAGCAAATCTTCAATATGTAAATTAAATGTTACTACAATTAGAACCTCTGTCTTTGTATTATTCAATTTTTTTCCTTACCACAATAACTGAAATTTTTCTTTAGATGGATTAATATATCTACTTTTCTGTGTTTACGAGGGTAGAGGAGAAATTTCAGAAACCTCTATCTCTTTTTTTCCTCCAGCATGACAGCAAACCAGAGATTAGATTAACAGCATGAGGAATTTTCCAGCTGCTAAGTTCCCAATTAAATATACGAAGTTCAGTAAAATTGTCTTGTGAAAAACCCAGTCTTTAGACCAACTACATAGTGTTTTGCTAAAACTCCTTTTATTCTTTGGCCTCTGTAAACTCTCACTTTACTCAGAAAAATCCTAACAGTGGGTCTATTCACTGAGAATTTTGTGCTAGCCTCACATCTTAGGGGAAAAAAAGCACAGCTACCCTAGAAGTTGTGTGAACTCAGCTTTGTGAGTGTAATAATGTTATAAAGTTAATAATGCTCTGAGTATTTCCTCAAGAGCCCTTGTCTTTGTTTTCAATCAATGGGCTGTCTCAGTGAACTGACAGATCTGGGACTAGGTTTGAAGGATCATTTTCCATCCCAATATGTAATACCAGTTTGTAACATAGCCAGAGTTTTCAATATTATTATATCAGTGGAGTACAATGCAGATGGGTGACTGGCCACATTGGTTATAATAGAGATATTATAGAGTGCTATAGGCTGATGCATCCTAATTGCTGCAGTGACCATGCTGCCCATTTCAGTAGATTCATCACAGGTAGTCCCAGACCTTGTACAAACTGTGATGCTCATTCTCTGTACAACTACATACAGTTTAGTTTATAAAGTAGATTAAGTAGGATATTAACTGAAATAGTAATGGAAGATAACCAAAATAATAACAATGCAATAAATTATATATGTATATAGTCTCTTTCTGCAAAATACCTTACTGCCCTGGGTTCACCCTTCTTTCAGTGATATGTGATAATGTAAAATGTACATGATTTGACAAAGTGAGGTGAATGAAATCAGCATTAGGTTACTATGTGGAGTCACTAGGCACAAACGCCTTGATATAGACATAGTCAATCCAGTACCCAAAATAGTTAATAAGTGACTAACAGACATAGGATAGTCAGAGTGGAGACAGCACATAAATGAGTGATTGGAAATTTTTAAATCTTGGACAGGGATGAGGTGAGGTTTAATCACATTTTCCAGAATGACAGACAATATATAACATATAAATTATTTGTTTCTGATACTATCTGTTTAGTATTTCCAGGTCACAGTTGACTGTGGGTATCAGAAAGAATGGCATGTTGTGTTTCATAGCTGCATGCTATCACCTGCGCATGCCATTTTCAAAATGTTCTCTCCTTTGATAATTGGAACCCTAGATGTACAGTGACACCTTCATCCAGATACAGCTCTTCCTAACATGTGTTCTTTGTTGTCTTAGTTAGGGTTTCTAGTGCTATGAAGAGACACCATGGTAATTCTTATAAACAAAAACATTTAATAGACATGGGCTTACAGTTTCAGAGGTTTAGTATATTATCATCAGGGCAGGATATGGTGGCATGCAACAGACATGGCACTGGAGCTAAGAGTTCACCACCTTGTTCCAAAGGCAAAAGAAAGTGAATTGAGACAGTAGGTGATATCATGAGCATAGAAGACCCTCAAAGTTCTCCCTCACAGTGGCATGCTTCCTCCAACAAGGTCATGATTCCTAATACTGTCACTCATTATTAGCTTATGGGAGCCAGTTACATTCAAACTACCACATTTGTCATTACCAAAAACAAAAGAAAACCAAAAACAAACAAAAAGAAGTGCTTTGGGGTCCTCACTGGAAACCTAGGTAGATAATAGTTTTCCAATTATTTTTAATGTACAAATTAATCTTGGACTTGCCACCTCCTTGTAACTTTAATCATCTGCTTCAGTATCATATAACATGAAATCTTTACCTCATTTACCAAAAGTCATTTTTATAGATAATCTTTAAGAGAAACCATTGAGCAAAATATAACCAGTTTTAGGAACACTGGTTAGAATGTTGAACATTAGTGTAACTAGCCTCTATGTAAAAGGCTTATACTATAGCCTTATTTTCTTTCTCTCTAGATCAACAAGCTCAAAATTCCCTCCTGTGTCCAGTCCCTGACAATGCCTGTGCACAAAATTCCATGGCTTTTTTGATGGGCACATTCTTTCTTTTCAAAACAATGTTTCTTGATACTTCAAAAGCAAAGTGGACAAGACAAGACAAGAATTCATGAAAACAAGTGACACATTGCTTCAGAAAAGCATTCCACAGCATTCAGGTACAGGGACACTTGTCATTTAACAAGAAAAAAAGCCTGGTGTTTCTTATCAGCCATGACATCAATGTGATTTGATGCTTAAAATTCTAAAGTTCATAAATTAATCACCTTACTTCATATCTCAAGGTTCTATTCCTTCTGAATGTATATTCAATCTTTTTTTTGAGGCTTTGTCACTAGAATGGCCAAATACAAAGTCTCATTTTTAGTGAAGGCTGTCTAGTTTATAAAAAAAATCAGCTTTTTTTTTTTTTTAAAAATGTATCAAGTTCTCTGATTTTCGAATCATGTGGTCAAAATCAGTAATTCTAACTATAACCAATTACTTGTCATTGTTGCAACAGTGACTGACTATATTAACGACTGAATCTCCCCATGCTACATTTCTATAAGCATTTCAACCCAATTAGCCATGGGTGAAAGTTTTAATAAACATATACATTCTATGTTTTAACAATCTTAGTCTAGGAGGAATCCAACTTCAAATTCTCATCCTGGTCTTTTTTCCAGATATAGATGCTAGGTCCATTAGCCTGTTTTGTAGAAAACAGAAACTAAAATGAAGTTTGTATGTAAATCCTTTGTTGAAGATACACAATCACAGGGGATATCAGTGAAGAGAGGAAAGGAAATGTAAAGAAATGTGTTAGTCATATTTACTTGGCAGCAGACTTATAAGACACAACTTGTTCTTTCAGTCCTACTATTTACTACTTAGCAGATACTGCTATGTTATGTGTTTGGGGCCAGAATTTAGGAAACTTTTCATCTGATACATTGTGTCTACTGCTAAGCAACAAAAGTACCCTTGGTTGATTAAACTACAGCACTATTTGTTATTGCTGAGGGAGTTGAAGAGGCTTTGCTGAAAGTCCTGATGTTGGTAGCTAAAACCAGACATATTCAAAGCTACATTAAAACTGGAGGCATTTGCCAGGCTTTGTATGGATGGTCTCTGAACATTTGGACCTTCTCAGTTGAGGAAATAGTCATCCAACTTGTCATAGGAAAGGCTGATGATACTATGTGACTCTGAGAAAATCCATCAGCTGAGATGGTGAAGGTGCATGTTCACTCAATGATGGCAGCCAGTGCTTCAGAGAACACTGCTTGGAGGCATAATAATGTGAAAATGGGAGAGATGAGAGGCCCATCTGCAGCTGAGACATACAGAATACAATCTAATTCACCCATGACCTGGGCTGGCAGCAAAATGCAACAATATTAAACAAGCAAGATTTCTACTATAGAAACCTGCCAAAGTTGAACTGTTATTAAAACCTTCAGCACATACAGTTCGTGCAAAGCAAATGATAAAAGGTACAAGCAGGTTTCAGGAATGATTTTCTGGAGACAAACTGTGAGCATTAGTAGTGTGCTGAAAGTTTATTTTCAAGGTTATCCTTTCATTCCTGAAAAGAATTTTCTCTGTCTTTTGAGGTTATGAGCTCTCATAAGAAAGTAATTGTTTTGGTTGGAACACCATTTTCTGAGAACTAGTGTCCATCTCTTAAAAAATAGAGAAACAAATGTTTTATTTCATTATGATCTTACCGCTGATCATACCATACCGCTGATAGCAGTAACTTATGTTCAGATTCTATTTTAAATATATTTGACAAGACAGATCCATTTTCTTAGCTAAAAATAACAGTGAGAGGGAAACTGGTTTGTCAATCACCTTGAGAAGTGAAGACCACATTGAAATTGTTTGCTAGATTCAGGGTGAGAGTGGTAGGCATTTGGGTGCTTATTATATGCTTAGTAAAGGAAAAAGAATCCTGTGCATACTTTGAGTGGTTGAGGAAGAATGAATAAAATAGGCACACAAGAAGAAATTGGGGATGACAACCAGCGAGCTATTTAAAAAAATCCTTTTAATCAAAAATTAGTTCAACTATATTTTTCCCATTAGTAATACATCCTTAGTTTTTACTAAGATGATGCATTCTTAGGGCCAAAGGGATGGCTAAGGGCACTTGCTGCCAAGCCTGATGTCCTGATTTCAGTCTTCAGAACCCATATGAAAAAAGAAGAGATCTGACTCCTAGAAGATGTCTCTCATCTCCATATGTATGTCACAGTACACATTGTGGTAGCTCCAACCAAATAAATAGAAGTAACTAAAGAAATTAATGCATTTTAAACTAAAGTAATGCATTCTCAACGTTAAACCTAAAAGACACGAATGAACCTTAAAATAGAATGCAGCAAGAGCCTGCCCATCACTCTCACCTCTATTCCCATTCCAAAAGTTCACTACTTAAATTGTTTCTGAAAAACATCCTCAGAACTGTAATGTATATTTTACGGCACATAATATACACGTCTGTGCCATGCTGCACTTGACAAACAGTGTGGCAATGTCTATGAATGAGGCTGTGACAAGATGATTTTGTGCATGTGCATGAATCCCCCTGCACCTGCACACTTCCTTCACAGACTTAATAGTTACATAAAGAGTTTGGTTTGCTGGCAATGATCCTTACAACTCAAAATGATGTACTACAAACCTCTCTTTCTGGTCCTCTTGGTATGTGCTACTTTGACCTGACTGGTGACTGCCACAGCTTTTTCTACACAACTTCTATGTAATGCCTATGCTAATTTTTATTTCTAACTCTTTGATTTTACATTTATCAAAATTTCTTGATAGGGTTCACTGGAATAATTCTTTTTCACATAATTTAGGATTCTACTGAGGAAAAAAATTAAAGAAATTTTGCTGTCCTCACCAAAATTTTTTCCATTGACCGGAAGAAGCCTTAAAAAAAATCAGTTTTACTGTTTGATATATCAACACATCAGTCTCTAAAGTAGTGGACCCTTGAATATAGTTCTTCACGTTGTGGTCACCCAACTATAAAATTATTGTCATTGATACTTTATAACTGTAATTTTGCTACTGTTATGAATGGGAATGTAAATATCTGTGTTGACTGATGGTTTTCAGTGATCCCTGTGAAAGGGTCATTAAACCCCCAAAGGAGTTGTGACTCATAGTTTGAGAACCACTGGTCTAAATGCGGGTGTCAGTATGTGAAATACAAGCATGGTTCTAGCATAAGCTCCAGAAACGTCATGAGCTCTTGGAGTCACATTGGTGACACCATAATCCTTTGCAAATTTCATTTAGAGCAACTGACCATGTCAGCGCTACACATTCTTTAAGGCTTTTTACTCTGCTAGATTAAAGAGGACCTGTTTCAGGACAGCTTGAGACAATAGCGGCCGTGTGTTCTGTTTTTATTGTACCTCATGGACACAATGAGAACTCTCTTTTGAAGCTTGAGAAAGTACTCAACTGCCTGGTAACTTTCCTACCCACCTGGAAAGCCATAGTATCCATGCCTTCAGCTTTTAGCATCTCTCCACCATGAGGGATAAAAAGGTGTAGGATGTCCTCTTCTTTCTTTGTGGTCCTCCTTGCCTCCCTGTGCTGTGATTTTTGCACAGAAGAGTATATCGTACGATTTGCTTTCTCCTTATCTGATTTGGTGGTTCTGAGTCTAAGTAAAAATCTGCATCATAAACCCCACTTCTGAAACGAGCACACAAATCATTAATTACTCAAACTAAGCTAAGAGTATTTTACTCTGCTCTGAAGTATTAATGAGAACATCTGAGTGCTTCTAAACACTGATTGCAAAAGTTAAAGACCAGCAACTGTAGTGGGGAGCAGGTACCATCACTGTGACCTAAAGGTGTGTCCTCTTGGCCAGTGTAGAACTAGAAATCATCTTTTGGCCTTGGGATCTCAGTGTTTGGGGCATGGCCTGAGGGCCAGTTTAAGATTGGGATGCATGTACAGCCTTCTTCTGCTTCTCTCTCATGCTCTTGAATGGAGGACTTGACCTGCTGAGTGAAGCTGCTTGGACCACTACAGCTTTCCAGGAACCACATGACTGTTTAATCTCATATATCAGTAAGTATTCCCTCTCTGAACCCCTTAATAAATATTAATCCTTCTTTATCCGATGCCAGTTATCATTGTGTATGATAATAAGCAACAACATTTATATTAGCACCAGGATGTAAGTATTTCTCACTAAGGAGCCAAGTAGAAAGTTATCAGTCACTGCTTCTTCTCCTGGGCTTCACTCAGTCTTGTAACTCTACAGCTACCCAAGTAAAAGAAGTCTTAATATTAAGTTAAACAGACATCCTTTCCTATAGTCCTTCAGTGTATGCAATGTTTGCCATATTTCAGTTTGCTTTGTACTGGGCCAATTATGTTCTTGGACGTTGTGTTCAATATTTTCTAAAATGACTCAAAGCCTTTCTTTGTTTCTCCTTGAGAAAGTTTGTCCAGCATTTATACTTTATTTACAGTATCACTGGGGTTCATATCCATCCTAACTTCTAGAATTATTTTTCATGTCATATCTTTTGGCGACAATTGATTTCTCTTTCTGTACATAGCTGTGATTTCTGGATGTGGAGTTCAAGGTTAATTTTCACCATTTTATGTATCCCCTGTCTTTCCGAAGCTTCTCTCCTCCCTCTCCTTTCTCCTCTTCTCCCTTTCTTCTCCCTCCCTCTCTGGAACAGCACAGGTCGGCCTTAACTATGCTACCTTCCCATCCTTACCTCCAGAACAGACCAATGAGATGGTAGACATATCCCACCATGTCCTTCTTACTTCGTTTTCTTTCTCATTATTGCCAGAGTCAGGCAATAAATGTACTTAGAAAGGTTCACTGGAAATAAAAATTAAAGTATTTATGAAGAAGAAATTATTTTTTCTTCTCATATTAATAGATGAGTGGCTAGATATACCACACTTGATCAAAATTAATCTTTCTTCAAGTGCTTAATATTGCTCATGCTGTCTCTCCTAGAACATATTTTAATGATTAAAAGTCAGACTTTTGTCTTCAACTGTTATTTATCATTTTGATCTTTTACCTCAATTCTTCCTCTCGAGTATTTGTAAAATGTACGCATAACTGCATATACATTAGCATTTTATATATTCTTTCAATGCTCTTAATATAATTTAATGACCCTTTTCCTGCAAATGTTTTTCTTTAATTTTGTAAGGCTTGTTTTGCTTCTTGGAAAAATTTCTTGCAGTTTCTATGACCTCTCTTTGTGAAACTCTGATTTAAAAATTATTTTATATGTTGAATTTATTCATCTCTTAAGACAAGGTCTCTCTACGGAGCTCCAGCTGTCCCAGAACTCTCTTTGGAGACCAGGCTCTCCTTGCATTCACAGAGATCTTACAGCTTCTGCCTCCTAAGTGCAAGGACTAAAGGCGAGTACTATCACACCCAGCCTGAACTTATTTTTCATGCCTTTTAACATTTGTATAATTTTCTCACGTGTTAAAAATTATGTTCAAGTTGATTCTTTTCTAACAGAAGAACAACAATAATAACTTTAGCTCTAAATCATTTTTAGTTATTATCTGAAGTATAAACCATTCTGTTCTATAAATACCAAACATTCTCAAATATTTCTGATTCTATAAGCTAGAGGAAAATTTACTTGGGCTTCTACTTGTTTTTGTTTTTCTTTTTTATTATTATGAATAAAGTATCATTTTTAATCCTTGTATCCCTTTGTTGAAGCTCCCTTCTCCCTCTTGCCTCTCCCAGTCATTCTCTCTTCTGTGCATCTTTAATATCTTAAATTCCCAGTAGTGGTACTGCTGGATCCTTAGGGAGATTGATTCCCAGTTTTCTGAGAAACAGCCATACTGCATTCCAGAGTGGCTGAACAAGCTTTCACTCCCACCAACAATGGAGGAGTGCTCCCCTTAGTCTGTATCCTCTCTAGCATAGGCTGTCATCTGTGTTTTTAATCTTAGCCATTCTGACAAGTGTAAGGTGGTATCTCAAAGCTGTTTTGATTTGCATTTCTCTGATGGCTAAAGATATTGAGCACTTTTTCAAGTGCCTTTCAGCCATTTGTAATTCTATTGAGAATTTCCTTTTCAGTTCTGAACCCCACTTTCTGATTGGATTATTCAAGGTTTTGGGCTTTAGTTTCTTAAGTTCCTTATATATTTTAGAGATCAGTCCTTTGTCACTTGTGGGGTTGGTGAAAATCTTTTCCCATTCTGTAGGCTGTGGTTTTGTCTTATTTACTGTGTCCTTGGCCATACAGAAGCATCTCAGTTTCAGGAGGTCCCACTTATTGATTGTTGTGCTAGTGTCTGTGCTACTACTGGTGTTATATTTAGGAAGTGGTGAAGTAAAGCACAGCTTACCACTTCCACTTGTTTTTTTGTGACAATAGTTTACTTTGATCCTAAGTTTTTAAGATTCTTGCTTGAATCTTTCTTTTATTTCTGAGGCACTCCCTAGAATTTCTGATCCTCAGTTACCTACTCTCAACTCACAATGAAAGAGCCAAAGACTAATGGAACAGCACACTGAAGTCCACAGACATTTCCCTTAGTTTCTCTAGAAAACCATGGCTCCTTTCTTTTCTGCCAGTGATTATTATTCTCATTGTTCTTTTTTCAAAGGGATACTGTTGGGAGGCATTAAAAGATGGGGTAAAGCTTCTGGCTGTCCTCTTCTCTGAGGATACTCTTACAGACTGGTAGTTTGGTAACACTTTGTACCAGTCTTTAGTATATGCCGTTGTCTATGTCCCATTTCTCTCATATGTGCCATCAAATCTGAGATATGTTCACTCCATATGAGAATACCTCCTTTACCTGCTTAAGCTCATGCACACTGTAGTAATGTGGGATGTTCTTCCTGTATACTCTATTCCACTAGTTAATAAAGAGGCTGTTTTATCCCATGACAAGGCAGCTTAGAGGCAGGTGGGAAATCCAAACAGAGATAAAAGAGAAGAAAGTCAGAGTCTGAGGGGCATGATCCAGCTGCCCATGAAGCAAGATGTAACAGTACAAGTAAGTCATGAGCCATATGTCAATTTAATAGATAAAAAAGAATTGGTTAAGTTGTAAGAGCTAGTTGGTGATGAGCCTCAGCCATAGGGCAAAGAGTTTATAATTGATATAAGCCTTTGTTTGATTATTTGAATCTAAGTGGCTTGTGGGTGGGTTCAGACCTTGGGACTTGGCCAGGCCAAAAGGTTCAACGCTGTGGGGCCCTCATTCTACTTCTTTTTCATTATTCTGCCAATGTTCTCTCAATTTCTATTGTTGAACATTTGCTACACTTTCTCTTCTATGAGAGTCATTATACTGTCGTCACAACCAATGTCTTTATCACCTTTTGCTAATCATTTTCTTATTCTTGCTAATCTTTCTTCTTGCTAATACCGTTTCTATTGCTTTGGTTCTTAGGACAGAGAAAGGCCAACATGTAACCCATCATCTATCCTGAGCCCACACTCCAGCACATAAATAATTAACTAATAAAGCAAAATAATAAAATACTTCAAAAAATTTTTATAAGTGAGGAGGCAAGGGAACTAAGTGAGTAAAACACTTGTGCAAACATGAGTTCAGTTCCCAGAACCCACAGTGGAAAAAATGGCTAATCCCAGATAGTTGTCATCTGAACCCCACACTTACACTGTGGTGTATGTGTGCATTCACATACACACAAAAAAAATATTTTTTTAAAATTATTATTTATTTGATGAACTGATTCTCCAATCATCCATTTGTTTCACAAAGAATGGTGTCAGATCACAGCATGTTAAAAAAAAATGGACAGTGAAAATTATTTTATTTCTTGTCACAGAGAACATTCTAGTTAATATCTAGTCAGTATAACCTTGCTGAAATTTCTAGCTTCTTTAAAGAAAAAAAAATCTAACTGAGAAGAAATTGTTTCAGATGTGTTCACTCCTGCCTGCTGTGAGCTCAATACCCAGTATTTTAAATCTAATCATAAAATGTATCCATTCTTTATATCCAGTGAGCTGGGAATTAATTTTATCACTTTGATTTTCCATTAAAATTCCATGATTTCTTATTAATGTCAAAATATGTCCCTTTACACTTCAGTGAATGTCACTAATTTTTGAGGAAATTGATACACAGTTTTATAGGACAGGATGAGGGTATGTTATCCTGTAGGTTGGCTTGCATGCACAATTTCTATCCCACTGGCTTTGGAGAGGCCAATCATCTGTAATTTAGCAGAGATTGCAATGTTGGAGCCTTTTACAGATTCCATTTCTTTTACTTTTGAGAGTGCTTGTTGAGAGAAAAGAAAAAGACATTTTCTATCTTGTTTCTTAAATTCAAATGAGCAGATAATGCTCTCTGATTGCCCCCCTTACCCTGCTCCGGATGGGTGCCAGTCAAGGGCCTCAAGACACTGTTTCTAAAAAGAAGCAGATTTAACTGTTTGAGTTGTGAATATCAACGATCTTGGCCAAGCTGTCAGTCAATGCAATCATAAGCAGATCTCCAAGGGCCTGTCAATTTAGTACTAGCTTATGTTTGGTGACAATACAGTACATTCAAAGGCAAATGCTCTCTTGAAATTGCTGTGTGGTCTGGTAGGCATAGGGTGACTGGACACTGTCTACATTTTCTTATTTTTTTCTTTTCCTTCTTTCTCTTCTTCATCACTTTGTTCGTTTTTCCTTATAATTTTTAATGTTAAGAAAATCATCTTACATAAGAGTCAAGTATGACCTATAGTTAATGGAGTAGAGAGAGTTGTTGGAAGGTTTGGTCCCAATTCCTTTATCTTCTTACTATTCTTTATGACTGATCTTGCTTCCTCCCCTGCCTAGTCATTATTACTTTATTAGTTAGACCATGGCTCTTCATTCACAAAAAGAAGCACTTTCTAGATAACCAGATATTCAGTCTCTTTTTATTCCTCACCCAGAAGACTCTGATCTGTACAGGGAATAGATCTTAAAAAGTACAGATAGAAATTAACCTTTGAATACAATAACCCTCACCCCTGAAATTCTCCCATAGCTAGGGATATTCATGTGGCCAAGTTTAGCTAATTAAATATAAACAGCCATCTTTCTGATTCTAGTGTCCATAAACATTTTCAAAGTGGGAGAGGCACTTTGCCCTTCTTCCTACCCAGCGCCAAACAGTAATGCCTAGAGCTTCATCATCTGTGCTGTGACCATGAGAATGAAGTCCACAAGCTACATAGTGCAGAATCAAGCAGAGCCACCTCAGCCCCAAGAGGCTAATCAGGAGAAAAGCCAGGCCCTACATATTGATGACACTAAAAAGCAGAATTCTCAAAGATTGGTGGCCTATTGTGTTCCTCCTCCCTGAGGCAGGCAGCAAGACATAGATCCCTGTCTGACTACTTAGCACTGAAAGAATCTTGTTTTTGTTTGTCCCCTCGCACAAGAATTTACCACAGTCAATTCTCATTCAGCCAACATCTCAGGCTGAACAGGGTAAATATCTTCAAGAGTCCTCCGCATGGCTGGTCGTTTCTACAGAATACCCGACTCTCTGCTTTATTCTGCCTTAAATATCTTCTTTGCCCAGTTGTTTCACTTCTGGGTTCAACTCTGCATCATAATCCTAGAGGTAGGATTAAACATGTGAGCTACTACTATTTGGTTGTTAGGTCTTGAACTCACAAAAATGCTGAAAGATCTCTGTCTCTTAAGTGATGGGATTCAAGGTGTAGGTCACCACTCTGACCCTCAAGGCTTGACTGTGGGTGATTCTTCTGTTCTCTGATATTTCCAGGCAAATTTTATTAAATATAAAATATATCACCACACAACTTTCTTAGGGGCCTGGACTCCCCTGAGTTGAAGCAACATTTTGAATAAGTAGTGCAGTCTGCTTCGCTTCAAGGAACCTACTCTACCGAGTGTAGCTGAAAATTCAAACATAACTTTCAGCCTGATTTGCAGGGCTCACAAGCTCACTGTTCACTTTCTACACCCTTTAACGATGCCTTCTGGAAGAGGCAGAGGAACTTCTGAAGAAAAACTTTCCACAAGAAGAGGCTTAGTTGATCCTAAGGACATACAACAGATTCATCAAATGCCAGTCATCCCTTCTTTTAATTAAATGAATTAAAGTCACCACTTCTCTTGGATCTGGCCCCCTTCCTTCCTTCGACAATGCTCTCCTTTACACGATAATGGGTGTTTGTTTATCTGCACTGTGAAAGAGTCTCCTCTTTACCAATGTACTGACCAACAAGATAAACTCATATTAATTTACATTAGATATGCCATTAATGTCAGGCTGTCCATCTGATGAAACTTTGATATTTCTGTTGATGCAAAAGCAGTCATTAAATTTTTTGAAAAATGGAACTGGTCCCTATCATATTAAGAATAATTGGTTTCAGGGTCTGGAGAGATGATTTGGTGGTTCAATGCACCCTGAGTTGCATTCTCAGCCCCACATAGCAGCTCATAACCATAGCTAACTCAAAATCCAGGGAGATCCAATATCCTCCTCTGGCCTCTGTGGGAACTATAAGGATTCCTGGTGAACCCAACATGGTGCCATGTATGAAGGCACACCCCTTGGTGTGGCTACATAAATCTGTGCCCACCCTTTCTCTTAAAAGAAGAAGCCATGTTGCAGTCTGTCTCTTCTTTCTCTTCTGCTTCTCTGTTCCTTTACTTGCCTGGCAACTCTCCTGAATAAACTCTCATGTGGCCCTGGTAGTGTGTGTCTCTTCTCACACACAAAACCAACAGGTACCAGACATGCAAGTGGTGCACAGACATATATGAGTTTACACCTCAAAAAATTTCCAAGGGAGAAACTGAAATCCATGTACATAATTTTTTTGAGATTATTTTCTATTCTCTCCCTTTCACTACTGCTTCCAATTATGTCTTGCTTGTTTGCTGCTCAAGTAGACCTCCATTCTGATTTCTCCACACTGTTTCT
Organism: Sigmodon hispidus; assembly: GCA_004025045.1. NCBI lineage: Eukaryota > Metazoa > Chordata > Mammalia > Rodentia > Cricetidae > Sigmodon > Sigmodon hispidus. The sequence goes on along the minus strand of PVIH01022088.1, from coordinate 1,081 downwards.
AAAAGTCCTTCAAACTACTATCGCCCATCTTGCAAGCTCAATTGAATATATTTTCAGTCCCTTTGGATAGAAACCTTGGTCCTTCCTCCTGTGATTCCAACTTGTAGTTGAACATCCATTTCTGAATGAGAGCATTTAAATTGCACCTTCATGTTCTCTGTTCACAATTTTCTCTGTCTTCTTCTCTCTTCACTTGTTTCTTTGCAGGAAAAACAAACAAACAATAATAAAAACAACACAAAAAACCTGTAGTTCTCCATCTTCTTCTTTTTTACTCTTTTTGATTCAAAGGAAAAATGCCTACCATTAAATTCACACAGTACTCTATGGGAGAGAATCAGGACTAGGAATAGGACTTTTACAGTGATTAAAATACATTGGCACTTCATATAACTTTGGAAAGTTTATCTCTCTATTCCTAAACCAAGAACAATACAAATGTCATACAAATAAAACTCTCAGAATAGTATGTAACAGAAGCTAAACTACCAATAAACATATGCTATAGTTATTTATAATTAAAATTTGATATAACTTTTATTAATTTTATTTTTGGACAATATTATGCAAGTATGTAATATATCCCAGTTTATTTAACTTTATTTGCTCCTTAGGGTTTTAGGGTGCTGGGTGTCAAGTTCAAGGCTTCATGTGAGCTGAGCTCTCTGCATTCCACTCCTCTCTGATCCCCCATTTATATGTCAAGACCTTTCCCTGAAATTTACCACATGTCAAAGTGTACTTAGGATGTATATTGGTGACAGGTATTTAACAAAGGACTTTTATGGCATGTACTATGCCAAGAGTTGTCATTAAAATATGTTACATTAAAACTGGCAAAAATAACATTTCTATGAGTTAGTAGTATGGTAGAAAACTTTGATTTGTACTTCAAAAAATTTCCAAGGGAGAAACTGATATTAAACCAAATGCTCCAAGCTAAGTAGGAATAGTTTAAAATAGCACAATAAGTGGGAGAGTATATTTAGAACTCTATTTTATTATCTCATCTTGTCCATCAAACACATGTTTACCAAAAACTATTTAATATGCAGGTTTTTTTTTTTTTTTTTTTTTTTTT
>PVIH01022087.1:0-28091 GCA_004025045.1 Sigmodon hispidus | reverse complement strand
TCTGCACTGCAGCTCAACTGTGCATACACACATGCTCAGTCTGACCCGGTGGAACTGTGCATACACACATGCTCAGTCTGACCCGGTGGAACTGTGCATACACACATGCTCAGTCTGACCCGGTGGAACTGTGCATACACACATGCTCAGTCTGACCCGGTGGAACTGTGCATACACACATGCTCAGTCTGACCCGGTGGAACTGTGCATACACACATGCTCAGTCTGACCCGGTGCGCCTTCTAATCCAAGTGGGAAAGGATGGCAAGTAGTTTTCAGCAACAGGTCACTAAACTAAAATCAGTTTGTGATACTTGTTCCTCACAGAAGCCAATGAGCAGGGACAGGGACAATCAGCCTGAGAAGTTTGCATTCATAGCCTTCCACATCTTCTCCAGCCACAGATGGAGAGTGGGGAGGCAGTCCCATTCCATCCATGCCTGTGGTCTTCCCCCTCAGGGACATTTGTTGCTAGGCACAGTGGTGCATTCCTTTATCCCCAACACTTGGAATCAGAGGCAGGAGGACTGAGAATTCAAAGTCATCCTGGAATTCTTAGTGAGAACCCATCTCAAAGATAATAATAGGTCAGGGGATGTAATTCAGCTGGGCATGTTTTTCTAGCCTGCTGTGGTCCCGGCCGCCCATCTCTGTATAAACTAGGGAGTGTATACCTATAACACCAGTACTCAGGAGGTGAAGCCACTGGGTTCAAGTTTATCCTCAGCTACAGTCTGAAGCCTGCCTGGGCCACCTGTTTATTATTTTAATTGCACTCAGGTGGGCCGTGTAACACCTGGGTAAGAGCACTGGCCACTTTTCTGGAGAAAATGAGTTCAATTCCCAGTACCTACATGGCAGTTCTCAACCATCTGGAATTCTAGTCCCAGGAGACCTCTGTAGGCACTACATGCATATAGTACATGCAAGCAAAATATACACATAAAAATAATTTTAAAATTAAAAAGAGGGGGCTGGAGAGATGGCTCAGCGGTTAAGAGCACCGTCTGCTCTTCCAGAGGACCCAGGTTCAAGTCCCAGCACCCACATGGCAGCTCACAACTGTCTGTAGTTCCAGTTCCAGGCAAACACCAAGGCAAATAAATAAATAAAGTTTAAAAAAAAATTAAAAAGAGGAAAAGTAAACCTGGGGACTGGCATCCTGAGGAACAACAGCTGATGTTGTCTTCTACCTCTCTCTCTCTCTCTCTCTCTCTCTCTCTCTCTCTCTCTCCTTTTGTTTTCTCTTTATAGCTGTCAAGGAGGATTTGGTGGATGTCCGTTCCTACATTGCCCGTTCACTCATTGATGGCTTTGAAGGACCCCCAGGTTACAGCCAGAGGTTCGGGCTGTACCATGTCAACTTCAGCGAGAGTAGCAGGCCAAGAACTGCCAGGAAATCTGCTTACTTCTTTACCAGCATCATTGAAAAGAATGGTTTCCCAGCGGATAAAGTAAGAAGAAACCCACTGCCCGTGAAAGCAGACCTTCCCTCCAGAGCCCCGACCTCCTTCGCCTTCCCATCTGAGGTACCCTCCAAGGCTAAGATCGTGTGGGAGAAGTTCTCCAATCAGCCCCGGTTTGAAAGAGACTTGTTCTATCATGGCACGTTCCGGGATGACTTCCTGTGGGGCGTGTCTTCTTCAGCCTATCAGATCGAAGGAGGTTGGGATGCTGATGGCAAAGGCCCCAGCATCTGGGACAATTTCACCCACACCCCAGGGAACGGCGTGAAAGACAATGCCACTGGAGATATAGCATGTGACAGCTATCACCAACTGGATGCTGACCTGAACATTCTTCGCACCCTGAAGGTCAAGGCCTATCGCTTCTCCATCTCCTGGTCTCGGATTTTCCCAACTGGAAGAATCAGTTCCACCAACCAACATGGTGTTGATTATTACAACAAGCTGATTGACAGCTTGGTGGCGAGCAACATCTTCCCCATGGTGACATTGTTTCACTGGGACCTGCCCCAGGCTCTTCAGGATATTGGAGGTTGGGAGAACCCTGATTTGATTGAATTGTTCAATAGCTATGCTGACTTCTGTTTTAGGACCTTTGGTGACAGAGTCAAGTTCTGGATGACCTTCAATGAGCCGTTGTATCTGGCACTGTTAGGCTATGGTTCAGGGGAGTTTCCCCCAAATGTGCAGGACCCGGGCTGGGCACCTTACAGGGTCAGCCATGTAGTCATCAAGGCTCATGCTAGAGTCTACCATACTTATGATGAGAAATACAGGCAAGAGCAGGGTGGGGTCATTTCATTGAACCTCAACACTCACTGGGTGGAACCCAAGAATCCAGGGGTCCGAAGAGACGTGAACGCTGCTGACCGGATGTTGCAGTTTTCCCTGGGCTGGTTTGCCCATCCCATTTTTAGAAACGGGGACTATCCAGATGTCATGAAATGGAATGTGGGGAACAGAAGTGAACTGCAGCATCTGGCTAACTCCCGCCTACCCAGCTTCACAGAGGAGGAGAAGGAATACATCAGGGGTACTGCTGACGTCTTCTGTCTCAACACCTACTCATCCGTATTTGCACAGCATACCACTCCTAGGCTCAACCCACCCAACTATGATGATGACCGGGAGCTAACGGTCAGCGATATAGACTCTTCATTGATCTCCACGGTAATGCACTCAGCGGTACCCTGGGGGATGCGGAGGCTGCTGAACTGGATCAAGGAAGAGTATGGCAACATTCCCATTTACATCACTGAGAACGGACAGGGGTTGAACAAACCCACACTGGATGACACAGAAAGGATATTCTACCTCAAAACCTACATCAACGAGGCTCTGAAAGGTACACGAGACTTCAGCTCCTCTCTCCAAACCTCCGTCAGTCATGTGTCTCCATGCTTTGGCAGGCTCTATGAGAGTCTCTCTTTTGGACACAGGCAGGGCTCAGTAGTAAAAGGTTTGTCTTGCAAGCATGGGGTCCAGAGTTCAATTTCCAGGAAAAGAGCCAGGCCAGATACCTTTGTAATCTTTGTAGCGAGGAAGCAGAGAGGGGTGCATTCTTGGGAATCACTGGCCAGCCAGCCAGCCCCCTTGGTAAGCTCCATGACAAATGAGAGGCATTGGAAAAGAAAAGTGGGTTTTCTGACCTTTTGTTCTTGCCTGCACACACACACACACACACACACACACACACACACACACACACACACACACACACACACGCACACACGCACCCGCGCGCGCGCGCGCGCGCGCACACACATAGATAAACAAATAAAAGCGTATATTTCACACTTCTAGAGCTGGGAATGAGGCTCAGTTAGTAAATTGCTTCCCTAGAAACCAAACCCCTAGTCTCCAGTCCCAGATCTAGAGTGGGCAGACTGGGGATATCTGCAGTCTGGCCATGGTGGTGCCATAGGAACAGAAGCAGAGGGAGAACATCCAGGTTTATCCTTGCCTGTACAGTGAGTAGAGTCAGCCTGGGCTACATAACATCCTGCCTCAAAAAGTTTGAAATGACATGCGTAAATTCACGCTGTGTGCTTACTATCTACACAGTGCTGAGGCTCTTGAATTTGGGGCATATTCCTTTATCTCACATGCTACGCTGTAAGGTCGCTGAGGTGAGCAAAAAGTTAGCAAATGCACATTTGACCTTCAGAGAATTAGTTCCAGATTACAAGTGTTGCTGGCTTCCAGCTGCAGTCAGGATGCCCTATATGCTGTCAGCACACTTGTATGTGGCATCTCTTACAGTATATGTTCGTGTATGTTCTGCTACTGTGAAATGAACTTCTTGAATATTAGACACTGTCACTCAATTCTATATCCCCAAAGAAAGCAAGATATGTCAACCCTCATTTGAGAATGCAGGTTTAAGAAACACATCCATCCTTTGATAGACTGTGGTGCTAACCTTTAATCCCTGCACTTGGGAGTCAGAGGCAGGCAGATATCTGTGAGTTCGAGGCCAGCCTGGACTACAGAGCACGTTTCAGTACAGCTAGTGTGATACAGAGAAACCCTGTCTTGAAAAAAACACAAAACAAAATAACAAAAAGCAAAAAGAGTGTTGAGGCACATGTTCTTTCTCAGGAAGCATGTAACTGCACACTTCCCTGGATTCCAGTGCCAGCACATAACTGGGCTTCAGGGGGGTCCCTGCCTACTGACTAAAGCTTTCTCCTGCTCTTTGGCGTATTCTAGCCTACAGACTGGATGGTGTGGACCTTCGAGGGTATTCTGCCTGGTCGCTGATGGACAATTTTGAATGGCTGTTGGGATACACAGTCAAGTTTGGACTGTATCATGTTGACTTTGACCAGGAGAACAGGCCTCGAACAGCAAGAGCCTCAGCCAGATACTATACAGAGGTCATTACCAACAACGGCATGCCCCTGGCCAAGGAGGATGAGTTCCTGTATGGAGAGTTTCCCAAGGGCTTCATCTGGAGTGCGGCTTCTGCTGCATATCAGGTGAGGGGTTTGGATCCCTGGACTCACTTTCCTACATTGTTGTTGGACCCCAAGTGTCTGCACAGTGCTGGGGAGGCAGGTATACAAGCCAGAACCTCTGGAGGGTCTGAACAGATCAGCATGTGTGTGTGAGGATCCATGTGCCTCACACCCCAAAGTCAGTTAGATCAGTGTGGTAGGGGCTGGCTTGTCACTTGTCTTGCTGTGGTAAATACCTGGTAAAGGAGTTTAGGAGAGAAATGTTGAGTTTTAGGTTCACAGCTGAAGGATGCTGTTCATCGTGATTACCATGATGGGAGACATCCTGACAGCAGGGGTGTGAGGTCACATGGTATCTTCAGTCAGGAAGGGGAGAGATGGATGCTGTGCTCAGCTCACTTTGTCAGCTTCTCTTTTGTTTTCTTTAAGATTTATTTGTTTTCTTTGCGTACAGTATTCTGCCAGCATGTATGCTTGCACGCCAGAAGAAGCCGCCATATTTCATTACAGATGGCTGTGAGCCACCATGTGGTTGCTGGGAATTGAACTGAGGTCCTCTGGAAGAACAACCATTGTTCTTAGCGGAAGAGCCATCACTCCAGGCCTGTCAGTTTTTTTCAATCCAAGACTCCAGCCATCTCACAGTAACCACTCACATTCAGGGTGATTTTTTCCTACTTTAGTTAGTCTAGAAACTTCTTTATAGAACGGCCAGATGTTTGTTGCCTAGGTGTCTGTAGATCTTGTCAAGGGCTGAGATGAGCATTTGAAGGGCCAGATGGAACAGGTAGAGCTGTGACAGAACGGTCAGGAAGAAGCAAATCCGCAATCTCCCTGGTGGCCTCCTCTCACTTTACTGACTCATCCATGCAGGCAGTTGGCCCAAATGGGCTCTTTCTGACTTTCTGACATAGGACTCCCACCCTGCTCACGACAAAGGCAGAAATACAAACATCATGCTATTATCTTTCCTCAGGAAAATGAAAGATAAAAGTGAATGGGTGGCTCAATGCAGGCCTGGGGTTCTGGTTTTGATCTCCAGTACCACAGCCAAAAAGCAACAGACAGCTCACTTAATTGGGAGTTCACAGTGGTCCATGTCCCCCTATCTTTTACTATTGTTACTGTAATAAAATAGCATGGTCTAGGCAACTTACAGAAGGAGGAGTTTTTTGGGCTTTCTCTAGATCGTCACTATGGCTGGGGTGTGCTAGCCTCCATTGCCCGCCCCACCTAGTGATAAAGTCAGCCACGGGTCTACCGGACTGACATTTAGTGAGTGAACATGAACTACCTGTTCATTCATTCTGTTTCTCCAGCTCAAGGAAACCCCAGGTCTCTGTCCTGTTAGGTGCTCTGGCCAATACCTTACAATAAAGGCCCAGTAGAGGCAAATGCCAAGACCACAGAGGCAGACAGCATCAGTCCTCTGGAGCAGAATTTCTCAGCTTCCGTCTGATCAGAATATTCTTTATAAAGATCTCCCTCCCCTCCTTCACCTCATCCTTCTTTCCTCCCTCCCTCCCTCTCTCCCTCCCTCCCTCCCTCCCTTTCTCCCCACCCTCTCGTCCTGTTACCCTCTGCCCTCCTTTCTTCCTCTTCCTCTTTATCCAGGTTTTTTGTTTGTTTTGTTTGAGACAGGGTCTCATATAGTTCAGCCTGGCCTTGAATTTGCTGAGCACCCCAGAGTTCTTGGGTTCTTGACCATTCTGCTTCCATCTCAATGATGGGTTTACAGGTGTGCAGTGATAGGCCTGGTTCATGCAGAGCTGGGATGGAAGAGCCCAGGGATGGGTGCATGCTGGACAAGCCTCAGCCAGTTAAGCCACACCCCAGCCGTAGTCCCTTGGGGCCCAGTGTGCTCACCTGTGCCTTTTCCTCTCCAGTTGGTAAACAGCCATTTCTCTAGTGAACTCCAGCTGTTTTCCACAGCAGCAAACACTCTGGACACTGGTGTCCTTACTGCCCCTGGAGTGTGACAACTTGTAGGCCCTCTGAGTAGTCAGAACTAAAATAGAATCATGGATGTACCTACACATACATTTGTGTACAATTTACCCATGAAGCCATCTCACTTTGTGTTTATTAATTATGTGAGAGACAGGGTCTTATGTATACCAGGCTAGCTTCAAACTTGTAGCCAAGGATAACCTTGAACTTCTGATCCTTCTGTCTCCAACATTCAAGTATTGGGATTACTGACTGGCATGCACCAGCACTCCCAGTACATGTAGTTCTGGGGAAGAGCCCAGGGCCTCATGCATGCCAGACAAGGCCTTTCTGACTTAGCAACATTCCTCCACTTGGGAAATTTAAAGCCATGAGCTTATATCCATACATCCAGTTCAAATCTGACTCCACAGGGGAATGCCTGCCCTTTCATTTTCATATCTGTACCTCCTTTCTCCAGTGAAGAAGCCTCTATATAAACCTCTATATATCTAAATCTAGCTTCTTCCAGCCTCAGCCAATGCCTTGGGTTCCAGCCTCCTCCACCTCCACACAGATGGCTCCTATGGTGGTGTTTCTGCTGACTCCACACCATCCCCTCCCAGCCAGGACTGGATGTACATTATTGGTTAGAATACCACCACCAGCTCAGCTGTGACACTGTATCTGTTGTCACACCATGTTTGTGGACATGTTTTAAAGTAAATTACAGAAGTGGTACCTGTCTACCCACTGAACACCACAGGATGGCATTCTTCAGGGTCTTAGCGGAAGAGAGTTAGGAAGGAGGAAGGCATAGAAACAGCCATGGAAGTCTGGACTATAAATACTTTTTCCACTTCAGTATCCTTGTAATCTTCTTAGTTATAGTTAGAGGTGGTAGGGGATGTAAAATTGTTCACTCAAGACTTGGTGAGTACCCACCATATGCCAGGTCCCCCTGCCAGCATTAACTGGGAAACTAAAATAAAGCACACACTCTTAGAATTGGGGATGTGACCCAGTTAGCAGAGTACTTGGTTCCTTTGTTACATAAGAGTTCAAAGCCAGGGCTGGAAGGATGGCTGAGAGGGTTAAGAGCACTGGTTGCTCTTTCAGAGGTTCTGAGTTTTATTCCCAGCAACCACATGATTGCTCACCACCATCTGTGATGAGATCTGGTGCCCTCTTCTGGCCTGCAGGCATATGTGCAGGTATAACACTGTATATATAATAATTAAATATTTCTTTTTTAAAAAAAGAGTTCAAAGCCATCTGTACTCCCTGTCTCTGTCTCTCTCTTACACACACACACACACACACACACACACACACACACACACACAGATGCCTACACTGCACTGCGTGGTCATATGGTCAGCCAGCACAGTAGCAGAGTAATGTACAGGGTGATGCTGCCATGTCTGTAGGATAACTTCAGTAACTGGTGGCTGAGTGTGCAAAGGCTCCCTAGGATGCTGCAGAAGAAGTCTGTGCCTGGTCACATGACTTAGACTACCTCTTGGTATCTTCAGGTTGAAGGTGCATGGAGAGCAGATGGTAAAGGACTCAGTATTTGGGACACATTTTCCCACACACCACTGAGGGTCGAGAATAATGACAATGGAGATGTGGCCTGTGACAGTTACCACAAGATTGCTGAGGACGTGGTTGCCCTTCAGAACCTGGGTGTGTCCCACTATCGATTCTCCATCTCCTGGTCTCGAATCCTCCCAGACGGAACCACCAAGTTCATCAATGAAGCAGGCCTCAAGTACTATGTTCAATTCATAGACGCACTGCTGGCTGCTGGCATCACACCACAGGTGAGATGTGCCCCCTCTGTCAAAGTGGGTCAAGAGGTGCCCATTTATTTATCTGTTTGTTTGTTTGTTTGTTTAAGATTTTATTTATTATGTATACAGTATACAGAAGAGGGTACCAGATGTCATTATAGATGGTTGTGATGGTTGCTGGGAATTGAACTCAGATCCTCTGGAAGAATAGCCAGTGCTCTTAACCTGTGAGCCATCTCTCTAGCCTCCCCCCCATTTATTATACAAACAAAATGCTGGGTTTTTATTTCATTTATTTAATCTATTTATTTTTAGAGTGCTTCCTGCTTCTCATATCCATTTATTTTTCAGACAGCGTCTTATTTATTTTTGTTTGAGACAAGGTCTCCTATATCCCAGCAGGCCTCTAACACCTTATGTAGCTGAAGCTGTCCTTGTACATCTGTTCTGATTCCCTCCACCTCGAATGCTAGGCTTACAGGTATGCACCACCATGTTATACATGTGGTGCTGGCATGTACATGCATGCTAGGCGAGTCATATTGCCAACCCTCAAAAGGGAGGTGTGTGTGTGTGTGTGTGTGTGTGTGTGTGAGTATGTGTGTGTGAGTGTGTGTGTGTGTATGTGTGAATCAGAGGACTTACAGAGGTGACCTCTCTCCTTCCACCTGTGGTTTGGTGGCAAGTACTTTACCTGCTGAGCCATCATTCCAGCACCAAAATGGTTTTTGACCTTGGGTTTGAATTGTCCATCAATTCACGTGGTACAGAATGGAGAGAGTTCAGAGCTCCCTGAGCCCTTCTGCGTCAGCATCCTTGAGTAGCTCATGTTGCTAGCTTCCTGAGGAGATGGTTGAACACTGATCTGGCTTCCCCCTCCCCAGGTGACCTTGTATCACTGGGACCTGCCCCAAGCACTGCAAGACGTCGGGGGCTGGGAGAATGAGACAATCGTGCAGCTGTTTAAGGAGTATGCAGATGTGCTCTTCCAGAGGCTGGGGGACAAGGTGAAGTTTTGGATCACACTGAATGAGCCCTTCGTCATTGCTGCCCATGGCTATGGCAGTGGGGTGTCTGCTCCAGGTAAAGGCCCTAGGTCCAACTTGTCAGCTGTTTAGATCATAACCTTAGCGCAATGTAGACCAGGAACCCAGATGGCATGAGAAGTCATGGCCAGGCAGTGTGATGGAAGCCCCACTTCCAAGGGCCTGGAGAGAGGGGTCAGTTAGTTTACCAAGCAAATATGGGTCTGAGCTCCCTCCCAGAACTCATGCAAAAAACAAAACAAACAAAAAACCAGGTGTGGTGACACATTTGTAATCTTAGCCCTGGGAAGGTAGACTCAGATGGTTCTCTGGGGCTCATTGGTCACTCAGTCTAGCCTCGTTTAGGCCCACAAGTGACCATCTCAGAGAAGCAGGTGGTCTCTTCGTGAATGATACCTAAGGCCACCCTCTGACCCCCACCTACACTCAGACAAGTTAGTACATATCCCTACACACACACACACACACACACACACACATTTTAAGCTGGAAACAGGTTGGAGAGGTACTTTCCAAATCACTGATAAATACATCTTCCGTGGCTCTTAGTTGGCAGATCGGTTTGAGCTCTTGTGTCCCGTGTTATTGTCACCATTGGATGTGTCCTCTGGTCCTGATTTCATGGTGGCCCCTAGAGCTACAGGATGACAACTTGTGAGCATACATCATGGTAGACGCCCCATTGGGGAGGAGAACATAAGGCAATGAAGTGTCTTCTCTCAGCTAGAATGCTGCTGGCTGCTGCCCATGAACAGTCCCTTCCTTCTTACAAGCCTGTTCTCCTAGGAAAGACACTGTGAGGCTGACCTATGGTCTGCCATCCAGTAGGTGGGAGATCTGGGATTGGAATGCCAGTCTCCAGGTGTCACATCCTTTCTTCCATACACAGAGAGGATGATGTTTCCTACTGACCTCCCTGTGTGTGTTTCCAGGAATCTCATTCAGGCCTGGCACGGCTCCATACACTGTGGGTCACAACCTGATAAAGGCTCATGCTGAGGCTTGGCATCTCTATGATGAGAAATACCGAGCCAGCCAGGGAGGCGTGATCTCCATCACCATCAGCAGTGACTGGGCTGAGCCCAGGGATCCCTCCAAGCAGGAGGACGTGGAGGCTGCCAGGAGATATGTCCAGGTGTGTGCTCTGTGTACTATCCCTTCTTGGCTACCTTCTCTCCCACTGTGGTTGATAGAAGTAGATAGAGACCAGGATTCAAAGGTTTTAAGGTTTTATTTATTTATTTGGTTTTTGGAGACAGGGTTTCTGTGTGTAGTCTGGCTGTCCTGGAACTCACAGAGATTCACCTGCCTCTGCCTCCAGAGTGTTAGAATTAAAGGTGTGTGCTACCACCACCCGATTTATTTTATTTTTAATTATGTGTATGTATGTGTGACTGTGAGTGTGGGAGCCTGTGAAGTCCACAAGAGGGTATCAGATAGATATCCAGGAATGGTTGTGTGCCACATGACCAGGGTATTGGGAGCCAAACTCAGGTCCTCTGGAGATCAGCAAATGCACTTAACCACTGAACCTCCTCTCCAGCCAGGGGTTGAGCTTTAAGTCTTAAAAAATTGGGGCTGGAGAGATGGCTAAGCAGTTAAGAGCACTGACTGCTCTTCCAGAGGACCAGGGTTCAATTCTCAGCACCCACATGGCAGCTCACAACTGTCTGTAGTTCTAGTTCCCAGTTCCAGGCAAATAAATAAAGTTAAAAAAAATTGTCTGTGGGTTGGCAAGATGGCTTGGTGGGTGAAGGTACCTGCCAATTCAAGGCTGGTGACTTGGATTTTTTTTTTTAATATTAATCAATTCATTTATTTGCCTTGGTGTTTGCCCAGAAGTGGGAACTGGAACTATAGACTGTTGTGAGCTGCCATGTGGGTGCTGGGAATTGAACCCTTGTCCTCTGGAAGAACAATTAGTGCTATTAACCTCTGAGCCATCTCTCCAGCCCTGGTGACTTGGATTCTATCCTCAGAATCCACATAAAGAAGGAAGGAGAGGGGGCTGGAGAGATGGCTCAGAGGTTAAGAGCACTGACTGTTCTTCCAGAGTTCCTGAGTTCAATTCCCAGCATCCACATGGTGGCTCACAACCATCTATAGTGGGATCTGATGCCTTCTTCTAGCATAAAGGCATGCATGCAGAGAGAGCACTCATACACATTTTTAAAAATGGGGGAAAATCAGTTATTCTCCAGGGCTGGAGAGATGGCTCATTGGTTAAGAGCACTATCTGCTCTTCAGGAGGATCTGGGATCTATTCCCAGCATCCACATGGTGGCTCGCAACATTCTGTAACTCCTGTTCCTGGGGATATGACACCATCACACAGATATGCATGCAAACAAAACACCAGTGTATAAATAAATAAATAAATAAATAAATAAATAAATAAATAAATAAAAAGGAGAGAATAGACTCCACAGAGCTGTCTTCTGACCTCCACAGGTGCACCATGGCACCCGCCCCCACTCCACATCACACACGCCACTGCCACTACCCACCCCCATCACCATTACTAATGATGCTGATAATTAAAAAAAATTGTTAGTGCAAGTGTTGGGGAGGTAACTGGTTTGGCTGATTGCTTGCTTAGCATGCATGAAGCCTGAGGCCCTATCCTCAGCACAAAACTGGTTGTGGTGATATGTGCCTGTGATCCTAGCACTTTGGAGACTAAAACAGGAGGATCGGGAGTTTATGGTCATCCTCATAGCAAGTATGAGACACTCCTGTGCTACAACGAGACCTTGTTTATATGTAGGCCTCACTAGATGCAGCTAATTTTCTTCACTGGCCACTTTGACTACAGTTGGTTATAGAACCAGGCTGGAGCTGTTACCTCTGGGTGCCATGATTTCCTAAATTCTGAGCAACTCCTTTAGTACCCCTAATTTTCTAATTCTCAAAACAAAATGTGCATATACTCTCCCTGGAAGTCCTTAGTATATAATAAACTGATGCCATCATGAAGCACTATGTTCAATGAAGATCCCTGACAGGAGGAGACAATGGTCTGATGGTCCAGCCTCTGCTAGGCATGTTGGGGCCTCTGAAAGGTGAGCTGCCTCTTCCATGTCAGTTTCAACAGATTTTGTCCCCCCCACCCCCACACAGTTTATGGGAGGCTGGTTTGCACACCCCATCTTCAATAACGGAGATTACCCAGAGGTGATGAAGACACGGATCCTTGAGAGGAGCCTGGCGGCAGGCTACAACAAGTCGAGGTAAGTGTGAGTGTCAGTGCCAGGCAGGGCACCACACCTAGGGCTTGTGTCTTTGCTAGGAAGATGGCATGTGATAGTTCAGTCCCGCTGTGTCTGGAAGACCGTTTTCTTGGAGTCACCCATAACCTCTGCACAGACGTCCTCAGTGTGGGGGGCTGCGGAAGACACACCAGAGTCTCTCAGCTGAACTCTGGCCAGTTCTGATTTTTCGTTAATTCGCACCCACTGCGAGAAGATGCTCTGATGAGAGTGAGCAAGCCTCTGACCTATGGGTGACTTTTATTGTTGTTTGTTTTGGCTTTGGTTTTTGAAAGAGATAGAAAAATAAAAACATGGATCATGTTCTTTCACATCATTCTTAAATCATGCTTGCAAGAATTTCTTATTCTCATTTCTCACTATGTCTCGGGGTTATGGGTACAGAGTAAGAAAAAACAGATTATATGCAGCGGGGTTGAGATGAGCCCACTGTAGGACAGGGCCAGGGCCACAAGGAAGCTGGACAGGGCCTTGGATTTGAGGCCATCAGCTGAGGAGCTAATACAGATTCCAGAGAGAAGCAAGCGTTGAGAACACAAGTCCAGTCAAGTAAACAGAGTAGCAAAGTCCACACATCCAACATTTGGCTCTCAGAACTTCTCCATTAGTAAAGAAGACATCAGAGACGCCAGAATAAAGCAGACCCAGGAAAGCACAGGGCCAGCGGGTGAGCAGGAAGATGTAGATGATAAAGACTAAATGTAAGAGCATAAAAACATAGTTCAAAGGTAATTACCTCAGATGGACTCTTTGTTTTTTGTCATACACAGTAAAAATCAGAATGTCTGAAGAAAATAGGGCGGGGGCAGGAGTAGCCAAGTGGCTCTTGGGAGAGAAGGGATGTAGCAGCAGGCAGCAGTACCAGCAGAAGGGCTTCCCTTTCCAGGGAGCTGCACTAGTCATACAGCTGCGTGCCTGAGTTCAAGTGTTCCTTCCCCTATGTGGACAGCCTCTCTTCGAAGTGTGACTCTGCCTGAAACTTCTTCCCCTAATGCCTCCCTCTTCCCAGGCTCCCTGAATTTACAGAGAATGAGAAGAAGAAAATCAAGGGCACCTTTGACTTTTTCGGGTTCAACCACTACACCACTGTGCTAGCCTACAACCTCAACTATCCTGCCTCCATCACTTCCTTTGATGCAGACAGGTAAGGTGACCAACAAGGCACCTGAGGCACAAAGTGCCCTTGCCCAACTTGGACCCAGGTCTGTTTGCTCTATGTACATCAGGGTGCTTGGTGGCTACAGCAGCCGCCAGCCATCCAACACTGCATCTGCCAGCTGCTTTCCTACCACATGTCCTTGATTTCTTTGTCAATACAAAGGTCAAACTGTTATATCTGTATTATATAAATAGTGTATGTTCCTGGAGGAAACATTGAGAAATGAGAATAAGAAATTCTTGCAAGCATGATTTAAGAATGATGTGAAAGAACATGATCCATGTTTTTATTATTATTTTTTATAATTGTTATTTTCTTAGCTGCAATTTATATATTTAAAAAAAGCAGCAAGGGTTATATGTTTACACAGAAATTTTTTGTACCTTTTGTATATGTGAATGTCTGTGTGTGCGGAGCTATCTGCCTGTTTCTACCTTTCCAGCACGGGGATTACGAACAGGCACTGTGCAGCCTCCCCATGTTTATAAACATGGACTAGTGTTTACAGGGCAGGTGCTTCACTGAGCTCTCTCTCCAGCCATTCTTTTACATCTTTTCACACCAAGCATCTTTCTGGTTCTTTTTTCACAAACAAGCCTTATGTCCTTCATCCCTATGTGGACCCATAGCATCAGACTTGCTCCCTTAGAGTCTTGCTGTTCTGAGACCGTCTCCCCACAAACTTCCACCAGTGAGTTCAGCTAAGTGGGATGAAGTACTTGACTATGAGAAGTCTTTGTGGGAACTCGTGGCTCATCAGACACCTCAGCTTTGTGTCTGCCCTGCTCGGGCAATACTCTGCCATGAACTGTTCCCCCTTTCTTTTCCATTATTCCAGAAGGGTCAGGGATGTGGACATCTGGGGTGCTCCTCATCTGTCTGTCCCTGTCACACAATTGAGGACCTCCTGAAGGGGCATCATTACATGGACATAGGACTTGGGGAGCCATTCTCTGAAGGTAGCACTTGTATCTCTGCAGCTATGTGAGATGCCCTCTGTGAATAGCACTCATGGAAGGTTAGGTGCCCAAATTGAGACCAGGCCTGGGACTTAAAAACAAGACCTCACAGAGGCTCATCTTGTGAACTTGCAGGGGAGTTGCCTCCATTGCAGACCGCTCTTGGCCAGTCTCTGGCTCCTTCTGGCTGAAGGTGACCCCTTTTGGCTTTCGGAGGATCTTGAATTGGCTGAAGGAGGAATACAACAATCCTCCAATTTATGTCACAGAGAATGGAGTGTCCAGACGGGGAGAGCTAGAACTCAATGACACCGACAGGATCTACTACCTCCGCAGCTATATCAATGAGGCCCTCAAAGGTACGCACGCTCTCAGGCTCCAGTGAGCTGCATTCTTGCTGGAGCATTATACTGTCTGTGGGGAGGTAGTCTGGCACCCTCAGGGACAGGAATGAGAAGGCCCTTTGCTCAAAGGAGTGTGAGCATTTGAGGTTAGCATCTGAGGTCTTTTTTCTTCCTAGATTTACCTACCACAGCAAGTAAAACCAGTTGCCTAAACTGGTTTGACCTTAGTTCCTGACCTGAGTCTTCGGCAATCCTTAGTTTTCCTTGCTGTTTGGCTTTCTGCACATGACTTTCTTCTGTGAGCAGCCAAGAGTTGTGGGGCCTTTTGTTTAGGTGGCTGGCTCTGGGCTTTTTATTTCCAAGGCAAAAGGACTGTGGAGACAACTTGGTTGGTAAATTGCTTGTTGACCACCATTGACCTGAATTAAATCCCTGAGACCATGTAGAAAGCTGGATGTGGTGGTGGACGTAATCTCAGTAATGAGGAGGTAGAAAATGATCCTTGGGGATGTTTGGCTAGCCAGCTTAACCTCCTTGTCTCAAAGAACAAGGTGGATGGCACCTGAGGCTCACATCTGACCTTTACATGCACCACAACATAGCACTCATATGAACACGTAGCCACAAACTCTGAGTGACATCTATGTAAACCCCAGGATCTACTACAGCCAAGGAAATGGACAGGAAGTCCTATTACAGCTCAGATCTTTTGCATCTAAACACCCTTGTCTCTCCATGGGTAAGACTGACTCAGACAATCCCCTGAGCTACAGAAGAAAGCCATGAGGTTAGCTCAGGCTATCCAGGTTCCATTCAGAACCGAGCCTTTCCAGAAATATGGTGATGGCCCAGCATGTCCACTATGGAGGACCTGCTCCCACACAGGAAGGGCCTCGGAGTTGGAAGTCAAACTCTACAGAGCAGGATGGGGGGACAACTATGAGCCTAGCTTCAGGAGGCCTGGCACACAGTGTTTTGATATGAAGTGCTCACACCAGGCCTGTGTTTGAGCAGCAGTGCAGGATAAGGTGGACCTCCGAGGATACACGCTATGGAGTGTGATGGACAACTTTGAATGGGCCACGGGCTACTCAGAGAGGTTTGGTGTGCACTTCGTGAACCGCTCTGACCCTTCTCTGCCAAGGATCCCTAAGGAATCTGCCAAGTTCTATGCCTCTGTAGTCCGCTGCAATGGCTTTCCTGACCCTGCACAAGGACCTCATCCTTGCCTCCACCAACCAGAAGGTGAGGTGGCTCTGGGAGGGACCAACATTGAAGGGTCAAGTGCAAAAGGGAACTGCTCTTTCCACCTACCTTTTTCTGGTTCATACCCTCCTACCTCTCAGTCCCCTTCACTTAACAGCACCTGCTCCAGGAGTCTTTGGGCTGCTACAGGACCCTACAGAGCCTGTCTTACCCCCATAGACTGGGCTCTACTGTAGGAATGAGCTGATCTAGGTTTCTCCAGTGCTACCTCTAACTTGGTATGACACCTTCCTTGAGAAGGGCAGAGGCTTCCAGGCAGTTACTAGGTCAAGTTAAAAAATTGTATAAACCCTGGGACTAGCTAGTAGTTACTGGGCAATGGAAAAATATAAATGGCTATGACAGTAAATAACTGTTACCCAATTCAGGCTGTAGTTTAGTTTCCCACAGTGATGCTTAAAACATGGTTGGAGACATGGCTCAGTTGGTAGAGAACTCATCTAGGATGCCCAAGGTGATGGGGTTCAATACCCAGCACCATACAAACAGGGTGCAGTAGCTAGCACAGCCCTGTAATCTGAGCACCTGGGAGGTAGAGGCAGTAGAATTTGAAGTTCAAGGTCTTCCATGGCTACCTAGCTTGCTTGAAGCCAGTCTGGGCTACATGAGACCAGTCTCAGGAGGAAAAGTGTATATGTGGGGGGGGGGGGCCCGCACAGTGTACGGAAATTGTCCTCTGCCCTACATGAGCATCATGGTATACACACTAACACAGTTACATTAACAACACAACAGTGAAGGGGACCCATGCAAGCACCACAGCGATAAGCTTGCTTTTGCTATGTATATTATGTGGGGGTGTATTATGCAGCCTCTGGACAGCAGGGATCAGTGGGCCCTTACCAGAGTTGTGGTAGTCTTGTACCTAACAGTGCCAGAGCCTGAGTCCCATTGTCCTCTCCTAGATACTGGACCCACTGCCAGCCCTGTGAAGACAGAAGTGCCCTTCCTGGGACTGATGCTGGGCATCACAGAAGCAGAAACGGCATTGTATGTGCTCTTTGCTCTTCTGCTACTTGGAGTCTGTAGCTTGGTGTTTCTGTTCTACAAATACTGCAAGCGCTCCAAGCAACAGGAAACACAGCCAAGCCAACACAACCTAAGTCGAATTTCCTCCTTCTGACAAGTCACCACCTCCTCAGTTGTGCAGAGAAGCCTGGTTTCTTTAGATAGGTCTGCTAGCACAGACTCCTGCCCACAGTGGACCTCCTCATCAAGGGTTCCTGCATGGTGGGAGATGATTTCCATCTTGAAGCTTTTCAGGTTCTCAATTGAAAGCAAAGCATCTTTGGCACTAAGAATTCTTCTGTGGACTCAGAAACTTGCAAGGTACCCCTGTGGAACTGTCCAGTGGTTCTCTGTGCTCATGTCAGCATTTGATGGTAGACTCCAACTAAATAACTAAACAAATAAAAATAAGAAGCAGGTCTAGCCATGATAGTCCATGTCTGCCTAGAATCCTAGCACTCAAGAGAGCAGCCACAACCACATCATGAGAGGGAGCAGGGGATGGGGGCAGTAGAGGTCAGGGACATAGACAGCATGCTGACAAAAACACTTGCCTATCAGATTAAAAGATTTAGGTTAAATTTCAAGCCCTTCACCCATATTTTCAGACTAATTTTAAAAGATTATCATGTGGTTAGAGAGATAGCTAAGCAATTAAGAGCACCAGCTGCTCTTTAGAGCACCTGAATTTGATTCCCAATGCTTCTATGACAGTTTGCAACTGTTGGCAACTTCAGTTCCAGGGGATCCATGCTCTGTTCTGGCCTCAATGGAAACCAGGCACTCATGTGATGCACATACATACATACATGCTGGCAAAATACCCACACACCTAAAACAATAAAAATTTAAAAATAAGTAACAATTATGTCTGTAGTTTTATTTCTTGTAAGTATTCCTAACCTAAAATATATCCATAGAAATTTCATATCCACAGAGCTGAAGACATGGCTCAGGACTTAAGAGCTAGCGGGATGGGCGGGGTCTAGGGCCAGGAGTGTTCGGATTTGGGGAGGGATGGAGCCAGTCCAGGCCGGAATCCTGAGCCGCGGATCCTGAGCCGCCTCTTTGCGCCATGCTTTGCTTCTTTCTCTTTGATTTTCTGACACAAGCGCTCCTCGAACTCGCCGAGTAGCCAAAGATGATTTTGAACCAGCGATCGTTCTGCCTCCATTTCACGGTTGCTGGGGGTGACAGATGTGCATCACCGTGCCTGGGTGGCAGGATGCTGGGAGCAGAACCCAGCCCTGCAATTGTATTCCAGTGCTCACATGACAGCCCAGTGAGGCCAGGGTTTGAGGGGGACCTCTTACCTCATGGGTGGGCTAGACCTTGCAGTGCTGCGAGCCTGGGACACCCTGTGTTGGAGAAACTTCTAGCACGAGCCTGTTTAATGAAAGAATTTTCGTGGAAATCTGCTTCTCTCCATCTCTGTTCTTCCCTGCCATCCTTTAGGTCCTGGATTCATAGCTTCCACCCTTTGCTTACATCACGTAACACCTACATACCCAAGCATTTCTTACTCATCTGCCTCCAATATGGAGCGCATACACATTGACTTGGCATATATATATATATATGTATATATATATATATATATGCATTTAGGATTATGCCAGTGTGTAACCAAAACATACTGTTTTGACTTTTTGGAGGTATGTACAAAAAGTAGCGTCTTAAATTGCATTCAACTTGTACAACCATTCTTATCATCCCTGATGTAAACTTAGATCTTTCCACACTAACAAACGGTTTTATGCACCTCTCCTAGCCTACTGACAACTGCCACACCTAGAACCCTGAATTAGATGACTATAGGTACCTCTTATAAGTAGTTTGTGTGGCCAATTTTGCTAGACAAACAGCTATTGTAGTCAAGACTCTTCTTTTTAAGGCAGAATAAAATTACATGGCACGTATATACCTACCACAAATTGCTTATTCGTCTTTCTAGCTACCTGAATAACACTGCTATCTTATGAAATTCTGCTATACTTAAACTGATTTAAATTCTATTTTCCTACTTTTGGTAATGTTCTTGGCAGTCAGTACAACTACTTGTCCTTCACAACCCATATAAAAGTATAAACCTGTGGAGTCTGGAGAGATGGCTCAGAGTTAAGAGCACTGACTGTTCTTCCAAAGGTCCTGAGTTCAGTTCCCAGCAACTGCATGATGGCTCACAACCATCTATAATGAGATCTGGTACCCTCTTCTGTACACTATATACATAATAAATATTTTTTTAATTATTTTATTATTTTAAAAAAATATTTTTAAAAAAAATATAAAAGATTCAACACCTTGAGACTAGCATCATCACATTATGATTCATAACTAGCAAAATTACAGTTTTGAAGTAGCAACGAAATCATTTTATGGTCGGGGATCCTCACAACATGAAGAGCTGTATTAAATTGGTCACAGCATTAGGAAGGTTGAGAACTACTGCTATAAGCCTTTCAGACAATAGGCCGTAGCTACTTCTCCCCTTATAAGTGCAGTAGGCCTGTTATTTTCCCTGTGCTTTTCCCTGTCAGCTATGGCATTCTCAGCCCTCTAGCCAGCCATCCTACCACCTCACAAAGGTTTTGGAAAGGTTCCTTTCAGCAGAAAATAAAAGTGCCTTCACTTGGACGATGGGACACACCTTTAATCAGCAGAGGCAGGCTGATCTCAGAGTATAAGGCCAGCCTAGTCTAAAGAGCAAGTTCTAAGACAGCCAGGGCTGCACAGAGAAACAAAGAAGTGCCTCTACCTTTACCTGGTAGCTAAGTGTTGAAGCCAAGATAAACGAAGCTTTGGTTTTGTTTTGTTTTTTTTTTTTTTTTAACTTTATTTATTTTATTTATTTGCCTTTGTGTTTGCCTGGAACTGGAACTACAGACAGTTGTTAGCTGCCATGTGGGTGCTGGGAATCGAACCCGGGTCCTCTGGAAGAGCAGACGGCGCTCTTAACCGCTGAGCCATCTCTCCAGCCCCGAAGCTTTGGTTTTGTTTACAGAACAGAGTCTACATTTTTCTTTTTAGTTTTGTTTTTGTTTTTAGAGACAGAGTTTCTCTGTGTAACCTTGGCTATCCTAGCTAGAACTTGCTCTGTAGACCTGGCTGGTCTTGAACTCAGAAATCCACCTGCCTTTGCCTCCCAAGCGCTGAGTCTAAAGGTGCCCACCAGCACCACCCAGCTACTTGTAAATGTTCTGTTGGAGTTTCATTCTCCAAAACCACCATCAGTTACTACAGGCGGTTCAATCATTTGGTTGCCTGCTTGTTTTCTTAATGTGTTGGGGAGGGAACCCAAGACCTTATATATGCTAGACAAGCATTCTGCCACTGAGCTCTGGCATCTACCTCCCCCCTTTATTTATTTATTTGACAGGTCTTACCTGGTTGCTTGTGGCTGTCTGGAATTGACAGAAATCATTCTGTGCTGGGATTAAAGTAAACCACTGCACAGAGTTCTCTGGGCCTTTATAGACTTTTGAGAAAAGGTCCCTCTAAGTTGCCCAGCTGGTCCTTGAACTTCAGTTTTCCACCTTAAGCCTCTCCAGTTATTAGTATTACAGGTCTGCATTACCAAGCCCAGCCACTTGTGCTTCATAATTTTTTAAAATGATTTTTAAACAAGAATTCCAATGCTACTTTTTAAATATATGAATCTTTATTATAGATATTTCTGTAAGCATAATTGGCATATATTTCTGGCACTTCCCATCAATAGAAACATTCTTTTTTTAAAAAAAAATTTTATTTTTATTTTATGTGAATTGATGTTTTGCCTGCATGTGTAACTGTGTAAGGGTGTCATATCTTGGAATTACAGACAGTTGTTAGCTGCCTTGTGGATGCTGGGAATCAAACTCAGGTCCTCTGAAAGAACAGTCAGTGGTCTTAACCGTTGAGCCATCTCTTTAGCCCGAAACATTCTTTATTTATTGTTTAATGTCTTGTCTCCTAAGAATGCCAACCCTAGGACAGAAAAAACACTGCCCTTACGTATCAGATGTAATGCTTTATACTTGAATATATCTAATTTTGCTCAAAACCAAACCTGATGAACATAGTATGTAAAGAGCAGAAAATAAATTTGTATGATATTCTACTATGCCTTTGGTTAGAAAATCATGAGCTTCATATGTTTACATTTTTTAGAGTTTTTAACAGTGATATACTTCATTTCTGTGCAGGGTGTTGTTTGTTTTGCAATTAAAAACTCCATTGTTTAAAAATGTTAAATCATTTAAGCTGTCAGCCTGGTTTCCAGAATGAGTTCAAGAACAGTCGGGGCTGTACAGAGAATCCTTGTCTTGGGAAAAAAGTTTAGATAAAATATTTGTCCCAATTCATGAAAATACTGGGTGTGGATATCTCTGATCCTAAGGTTGATGCTCATTAACCAATAAGCCAAGTTACCTAGTGTCCAGATTACTTTTTTTCTGCCTAGTTCTTCTATTTAATGTGACTTTGTATCTGCAGGTTCCAGGGTAGTGATGGAGAAATTAAATACTTGCAGTTTGCAGAGGAACTGATTCGTCCTGAGAGAAACACGCTGGTTGTGAGTTTTGCAGACCTGGAACAATTTAACCAACAACTTTCAACCACCATTCAGGAAGAGTTCTATAGGTAAGAGCACGTTTATTTTTCCTTTGAATAGGCACAAAGCCTGGGTGTGTTCTCTCTAAGGAAGAAGGGCAGCTGTCACAATTACTCCTTCTAAGAAGAGTCTCTTGGGGGTCTGGAGAGATGGCTCAGCAGTTAAGAGCACCCTCTGCTCTTCCAGAGGACCCGGGTTCAATTCCCAGCACCCACATGGCAGCTAACAACTGTCTGTAGTTCCAGTTCCAGGCAAACACCAAGTCAAATAAATAAATGATTTTTTTTTTAAATAAAAAGAAGAGTCCCTTTGGTACAAATGGACCTATTAATGCTGGTCTGTCTTTAGCATAGGCATTTGTGGAGCTTGGGCTTCTTCATAGCAGATGTTAAAAAACAGTTACTTTCTATATAGTTTTCCCAAGAGGGAAAAATGCTCATTTTGTGTCCTGTATTTAGTTATTTAGTTCTTTTGTTTTCTCTTTGTTTTTGTTTTTGGAGATAGAGTTTCTCTGCATAGCCCTGGCTGTCCTGAAACTCTCTGTAGGCCCAACTGTCCTCAAACTTACAGAGATCCTCCTGCCTCTGCCTCTCAAGTGCTGGGGATTAAAGATGTACACTTTCACTACTACCCCTCAGCTATTTCCTTCTCATTTTATTTGATCTTTACCTACCCTATCTTATTCCTGGAATAGGTACTTGGAGTAACTGTCTAATAAATCCGGCTTTTGCACCAAGGATATTATTTTTTCAGATAGGGTCTCACCATGGTGCTGCCCGGTTAACCTTGAACTTGTTGCTGGAGATCTCACATCAGCTTCCTGAACATCTGGAATCACAAGCATATGCTACTTACACCTACTTAGGGGGTCGTTACAGCAATGATGTTATATTTTTATTGTTCAAAGTTTAATTGTTTTTCTGTTTTTGGAAGTACTATGTTGTCTCTTAAAGTTTTACTTATAAGGTGAGGCATATGTGCAATTAGTTCACAGGAGTTGGTTCTGTCCTTCTTCCTTGTAGATCCTGGTGATTGAACACAAGTTCTCAGCCTTGGTGACAGCATCCTTACCCACTTTTCCATCTTACTAGCACAAGAATATTTTTTTTTTAATTGAGAAAAGTGAGGGGGGGGGGGAAAAACCAAATTAACTATATACTTTTCACTTTACCTCTTACTCATTAGTAGCCATTCTTAGCAAGCTTGTTGAAGCAAGCATCCAAAAACTTCTCAAGTCTTCAAGTATAAAGTTTAATAAGGATCTCACTATATTCTTTTCTTTGTTTGTTTCATTTTTTCAAGACAGGGTTCTTCTATAGCACTGGCTGTCCTGGAACTCTTAGAGATACAACTGCCTCTGCCTCCCAGAGTGCTGGGATTAAAGGTGCATACCACCACTGCTAGGCAGTCTCACTGCATTTTGATGTCTTTCTGTCTGTATATAGTTTTGGAGATAATATTACAGATAAAGCATCCTGCCTTTTTTGGCCTAATGTATAATTTCAATGTACATGTTAATAGCTTAGGTGTGGCATTTTTTTTTTTTTTTGCTTTTTGATTTAAGACAGAGCTGCAGTATATACCCTGGTTGGTCCTGAACTTGCTTTGTAGACCAGGCTAGCCTCAAACTCATATCTCCCTGTCTCACAGGTGTGGACCACCACATTCCAGCATAGGTTGGGTGTTTTAGGGGTAGAAATAACTTTAGCCCATTTTGTTTTTACCTATGTATGGCAAAAAAAAAAAAAAGCTTTGTTGCCAGGCAGTGGTAGCCCACACCTTTAATCCCAGCACTTGGGAAGCAGAGATGTTAGATATCTGTCAGTTTTAGGCCAGCCTGATCCACAAAGAGACTTTCAGGACACTAGAACTGTTATAGAGAAACCCTGTCTTGGAAAACAAAAAAACAAAAAACCACCAAGCCCCAGCTTTGTTTACACATAATGATCTACATTTTTCTAAATAAATGCTTGTATAAACATGGACTTTTGTCAATAGTTATAAGAGAGGAGACACACAGATTAGGAGACATTGTCCTGTTTTCATGGGGGACTCTGAAATTTTTTAGTCCTAGCTAATCAAGAACAGTTTAAGGGGAACTGGGAGAGATAGCTCCATGGATGAAAGTGCTTCCTGTACAAACATTGAGATCAGAGTTTATTTCCCAGTACCTACACAAACTAAAGTGATAGCTAATACCTGTAACCCCAAGGCTGGGCAACAGAGAGAACCATCTCATGTGCTTGCTGGCTAGCCAGACTATCTAATCAGTGAGAGAGAGACCTGTGTAAAACAGTGATGCATGAAGACGGCTAGTGTTCTTCACAGGAAACGGGGAACGGCTGGAGGGATAAGCAGCAGGGTTTATTAGAAAAGCAAGCAGCTCCCTTTTAAGTTCTAAACCTTGAGTAGGTGATGGGATGCTGTAGTCTCAAAGGTGACACATGAAAAACAAGGCAGGCGGGGCTGGAGAGATGGCTCAGCAATTAAGAGCCGTCTGCTCTTCCAGAGGACCCGGGTTCAATTCCCAGCACCCACATGGCAGCTAACAACTGTCTGTAGTTCCAGTTCCAGGCAAACACCAAGGCAAATAAATAAATAAATGGAAGTGAAAATTTAAAGAAAAGAAAAGAAAAAGAAGGCAGGCTTGGTAACTGGTCCTGTTTGTTTTTCAGAGTCTACCCTTACCTGTGCCGAGCCTTGAAGACCTTTGTCAAAGACCGAAAGGAGATTCCTTTTGCCAAGGATTTTTATGTTGCATTCCAAGACCTACCTACTAGACACAAGTAAGCAAAGACTCTTTTGAGAGTGAAATGATCTATCATATGAATACCATTCAGAAATAGACCAGCTGTGCAATAGCCTGTACAGACCACTCTTATTTTACTGGGTCTCAGTGTTCTTATCTGTCGTGCCTTTTGTCTTGAGTTTTCTACTTAAGTTGTAAAAAAAGGCAGACTTGTTGCTGTAAATTTTTATGCTTGATAGTGACAAAATTGTAGTGAGTATCTGAACACTGATACTGTGAAGTGCCTCTCATTTGTTTGTGTCTGTCTTTTAAAGGTAAAGTCTTGTAGCTCATGCAGGTTTCAAACTCCAATCACCCAGTCACTTCTTTGCATATGCTGCCACATCCATTCTGAAATATTTAAATTTATTAGCCAGAACTAAGAATAGTTTGCATAAATTCATGAATAAGGCCAGTGATTGGCACATGTCCAATCCCAGCACTCAGGAAGCAGAGACATGTGATCTCTTCGTGTTCAAGACCAGCTGTTCTATATATTGAGTTCCAAGTCAGCTAGAGATATGTAGTAAAATGCTGTCTCAAAAAAAGGAAAAGAAATTTATGAATTTTAGGACTTTAATGAATATAGAGTCTCAGTATGTAGACCTTCTGTCCGTTGAACTCACAGTGATTGATTTTTTTACAGAGATTAACTGTTTCTGCCTCCCCAGGTACTGGGATTGGGGGAGATGATTTATCGGTTAAGAGCACTGGCTGTTCTTCAGAAGATCAGGTTCAGTTTCCAGGGCATCCAGTACCCTTACAGAAACTGACATACATGCAGGCAGTACACCAGTGCACATAATAAAAATAATTTTTTAAAAAAGGTACATACCACATGCCTAGCTAACTCCCCCTCCCTCCAGCTTAAATACATAACATCTATTCATGTGGATGTGTTTGTGTGTATTCATGAATTACCAGCTTGTACAGTGCCCAAAAGGTGCTAGATCCTCTGGAGTGAGTTACATGTGATTGTGAACTGCCTGATAGGAACTGAACTCAGATCTTCTAGAAGAGCAGCAAGTACTCTTAACCACTGAGATCTTCCTGAATCAGTATTTTTTATTGAGCCTGAATTGGCCCACTGACAAGCGCCCAGAATCTGATGGTTCACTCCTTCATCAATATGCTGTGGTTTCAGATGTATGTCGAGGCATCAAGCTTTTTTTATTTCTTCAGTCTTTTCATTTTTCATATTCATATTTATTTGTTTAGGTTTTTCGGGACAGTTTATCTGTGTAGCCCTAGCTGTCCCAGATGACTACCTGCCTCTGCCTCTGAGTGCTGGGACTTAAGTGTATGCTACCACTGCCTGGCTCATTATTACTTTTGTTAGAAATTTGTGTTACATAAATTCACAATGGCCATGTTGACCAAACCATTCTTTTAGGAGGTTCCATTAAATAATTTGTCTTATTCTTTTAAAGCATGTTTATCATTAATCACTTCTAATAAAAACAGAAATTATGAACTAGAGAGATAGCACAGCAGGTAAGAGTATGAATTGCTATTTGCAGAGGACCTGAGTTTGGTTTCCAACACCAGTATCAAGAGGCTCACAACTGTCTGTAACTCTAGGAGGATTCAGTGTCCCTGGCTTTTAAAAGCACTTGCCCGCACATGCACATACCCACATGGATATACATTCATACATAATTAAATCATTTAAAACAGACTTAAAAAGGAAATTCTTAGGTTTCCTACACTAAGAAAATGAGAAATGGGCTAGGGTAGTAGCTCAGTGTATGAAGTCATAAATTCGATCCCCAGAACTGAAGGAAAGAGAACGATGGCAGGGATATGTACTAATGTGACGATTGTCTTCAAACAGGATCCGTGAGCTCACTTCATCCAGGATCGGGCTGCTCACCCGCATCAGTGGGCAGGTGGTGAGCACCCACCCAGTGCACCCTGAGCTTGTGAGCGGGACTTTTCTGTGCCTGGACTGTCAGACAGTGATCAAGGATGTAGAGCAGCAGTTCAAATACACACAGCCGAATATCTGCCGAAATCCAGTGTGTGCCAACAGGAAGAGGTTCCTGCTAGACACTAATAAGTCAAGATTTGTTGATTTTCAAAAGGTATTTATTTCTGTTTAGATAAGTATTAGACAAATAGATCAGATTCGCTGCTTATAATTTTTTTTTGTAGTTGTTGTGATAATTTATATGTCAGTTTTTAATTTATGAGTTAGGTTTTTCTTTTTCCCTTTTCATGAAGTTTATTTGCTGTATCAGTAAGTTTTATTCCTGGAGATGCTCCATTTTCTGTAAGGGGGACTATTTCAGAACGGGAGATGGAGAAATAACCAAAATTTGAATATTTACATATCTGTGGGGTATTCACAGAGGGATTCTAGGGAAGTACAACAGTATATTCTTCTATACATTTTTAAAAAGATTTATTTACTTATTATGTATACAGTATTCACAAGAGGATACCAGATGTTACTGTAGATGGTTGTGAGCCACCATGTGGTTGCTGGGAATTGAACTCAGGACCTCTGGAAGAACAGTCAGTGCTCTTAACCTCTCGGCCATCTCTCCAGCCCTATAAATTCTTATTTCAACTTGAATGTACACTAAGTGTCTCTCTCATGAGGACCTTTCAGAACAAGATTGAAAATTCACAAGGGCCAGGTTTGGTTGCACACACTTTTAATCCCAGCACTTGGAGGCAGTGGTAGCCATCATGGTCTACATAGCAACTTCAGGACAGCTAGAGCTGCTACATAATAGAAAAAGAAAAGAATTACAGGTTTTCTTTTGGAGGCTACTCTGGGCTATGTGAGACCCTGTCTGTAAAACAAACAAAATCCCTGTGTTCCTGAATGTGCCCATACCTGTTTCATTTCTTTCTAGTGGGAAACATTCATTGACCCTAAATAGAGTTGATTTTTTTCTCCCCCTTACAGGTCTGTACTGAAATAGGTGTGGAGTTTGCTTTGTTTGTTTTTGGGAACGGGTAGAAGTTTGAACAGTTTTAGTGTATAGCCCTTACTATCCTGGAACTCACTTTGTAGACCAAGATGGTTGCCTTAGATTTGCCTGCCTTTGCCTTCCAAGTGCTGGGGTTAAAGATATGTGCTATGACACCCTGCTGAGGTGTGAAATTTCTTTGTGTTCACAGTTTGTAGATATTACAATAAAGAAAGCATCACTAG
This sequence comes from Sigmodon hispidus, assembly GCA_004025045.1. NCBI lineage: Eukaryota > Metazoa > Chordata > Mammalia > Rodentia > Cricetidae > Sigmodon > Sigmodon hispidus. Next base: position 341 of record PVIH01022087.1, on the reverse strand, counting down.
GTGGACAAGATGGCTTAGCAAGTACAGGTGTCTGCCACCAAACAACCTGCATTTGATCCTACAGACTCCTATTGTGGAAGGAGAGGATGACTCCCCTGAATTATCCGTGCATGGGTGCATACACATACAGAATAAAAATACATTTTTTTAAAGAAAACATCTATGTAATGTTAATGTATAGAAGTATAAAAGTTTTTTGGAAACTTTTCAAAAATTTATTGAGAAGTTTAAAGAGGGTGTGACTTAGATGAAATATTTAGTCACTTTGAAAATGGAATTGTTTCAAAGCAAAAAAGGTAAAGTTTGGGGGGTTGATTTTGAGGCAGGTTCTCATTAGGCCC
>PVIH01022086.1:10063-28160 GCA_004025045.1 Sigmodon hispidus | reverse complement strand
AGAGAGAGAGAAAACTTAATTTAAATAGCAATCAATGCAAATAAGAAAACATGCTGAGATTTTACTTTATACGAGACTGAATATAACTGAAAGTAACAAGATTTTTCATAGACTGCTGATGGCAGAATAAACTGGCACAATCCACTTTGCAAAATGCTTTGTCATTAGCAACAAAGCAATTCTACCACTAGATACACTGGCTAGATAAACTTGAATACATGTATATGAACATGCTTATGTAAGAACAGCGCTATTTGTAATCTCCCAATTCAAATGATCATTTGTAGACTGGATAAATCAAATGACACATTTATATGACAGACTGTAGAAGTGAAATGGGAAAAAAACAGCTATGTGGAATAATATATAAAAATTGGGGCTGGAGAGTTATCTCAGTGGCTAAGCCTATTTGCTCCTTTTGTAGAGGGCCTGGATTAGATTCCTAGCACCTACATGACATCTCACAACAATAATTCCAGTTCCGGGAAGTCTGATGCCCCCTTCTGGCCTCCACAGGCTCTGCATGTACTTGGTGCACATATCTACAGGCAGACAAACACATATTCATATAACATAAAAAATCTTTTTAAAAAAAATAATTTTGAGTAAACAAAACATAAAAGAATCTGCTGTCTAATTCTCTTATGTATAGTTTAGAATAGAGCAAATGGATTCTTAAGTTGGGCCTAGTGGCATAGGTCTGTAATACCAGGTATTTGGGCTGAGGATTATTGCAAGTTCAAGGCCAGCCTGGGCTACAGAGGGAGTTCAAGGCCAGTCTGGGAAATTTAGTGAGACTCTCTCAAAAAATCAAAAGAGGGTGGGGAATGGACATAGTTCTATAATAATGTACTTGCGTAGCATGTGTGAAGCCCTGGGCTCAACCTTTAACACCCAATGGTCTCTTTAAATAGTAAAATTATGTAGAAAAGAAACATATTGTAGGTTTGATGGGAAAGGAGGTCTAATCAGAACTATGAGCACACAAGAGGCTTTCAAGGATAGTGAAAGAATCTATTATTCTAAACAAAGGTTACAAGACATTTTCAAAAACTTTTATCCTGTACAGTTAAATATCATATATTATCCTGTATGTGTGTTATGTTCATTTTTTTGGTTGTGAGCCTAGCTTTTAATGGCTGAGCCATCTCTCCAGCAATGTTCATTTTTTCTAAACATTTTTTTCAAGTCAGGGTTTCCCTCTGTGGCCCTGGCTGTCCTAGAACTTACTCTGTAGACCAGGCTGGCCTTGAACTCAGAGATGCACTTCCCTCTACCTCCGTGACTTCTAGGATTAAAGGTGTGTTCCACTACCACCCAGATTCTTTTTTATTTTTAAAGTTAGATTTATTCTTTTTTTATTTTATGTGTGTTTTGCCTGAATGCATGCGTGGCTGTGCATCATGTATGCGCCTGGTGCCCAGAGATGGCCTGCCTCTTCCTCTCAGGTGCTTGGATTAAAGGAGTGCACCCCCACACCAAGCTCCCAGTACATTATTGAGAACTGGTGGTGTCTGCTAGTGGCAGCATGGTCATTAGCATGTAGAGGACTGTGCAGGGAATCCCCAGCACTACTACAAAAGAAAGGTTAAGATGTGTCTTCAGAGTCTTCATAGCTCCTAACATAGTGACTATGCTTCTACTTTTTCAAACAATTTTTAAAATTACACTTTGTTAGAAGAGCATACTCTTAGCATGTCTGGACTGTGCTAACAGGGACCAACAGATGCAGCGACTCTCCTGTATTCTGTGGTCTGAAATGATACACAATGAGAGTCTCAGTCATGCTCTGTTTTGCCCTAATAAACCTCTTACTTGCACTCAGAGGGCTGAGGCCGGAGGACCTGAGGTTCAAGACCAACTTCATAACAAGATTCTCAGATAAAACCTCAGATAAAAATTCTTTTAACCCCCTTTTTGATAGTTTCTCTAATAATAGTTAAGAATAGAAAATGTGGGGCTGGAGAGATGGCTCAGCGGTTAAGAGCACCGTCTGCTCTTCCAGAGGACCCCGGTTCGATTCCCAGCACCCACATGGCAGCTAACAACTGTCTGTAGTTCCAGTTCCAGGCAAACACCAAGGCAAATAAATAAATAATAAGTAAATAAAGTTTAAAAAAAAAGAATAGAAAATGCAAGGTTATTTGATAACTGTCATCAAACAAAGATGTTCTTTGTCTTTAACTATCAGAGAAATGCAAACCAAAGCCACAATGAGATGCCACTCCATGTCCCCATTCAGAAAGACAACATGTGTGAGTGAAGGCCTGGGGGGATTAGAGCCTCGGAGCCCTCATGGGTGCTGGCAGAAACTAATATCGCTGCTTCGGAAGTCAGGTACATCATTACTAATATCGCTGCTTCGGAAATCAGGTACATCATTACTAATATCGCTGCTTCGGAAATCAGGTACATCATTACTAATATCGCTGCTTTGGAAGTCAGGTACATCATTACTAATATCGCTGCTTCGGAAGTCAGGTACATCATTACTAATATTGCTGCTTCGGAAATCAGGTACATCATTACTAATATCGCTGCTTTGGAAGTCAGGTACATCATTACTAATATCACTGCTTTGGAAGTCAGGTACATCATTTCCTCAGTTGGTTAAACACAGAATTGGTAGATATGCCCTCCTACTTACGTATCCAAGAGAAGTGAAAATACACATTGTCATAAAAATGTGTATATTAATGTTCAAGCAGCCTCATTCATAATAGTCCCAAAGTAGAAATTATCTAAATGTTATCAGCCATGAATAGTATAAAAATGTGTCACACTGTTGGGGTAATCTCTTTGTACACTGTGTGAAGGTGTGTCTCTGTCCTTCCTCACCTACCTAAGGCCTTTGGATAGGTTTAATAAAGAGCTGAATGGCCAATAGCCAGGCGGGAGAGGAGAGGTAGAGCTTCCAGGGAGAGACAGAAATTCTGGGCAAGAATCTGCGGTGTGAGAGTTTAGTCAGCCCCACGTAAAGGAAAGGATATGATATTGAGGAGAAGTAATGAGCCACATGGTAGAATGTACAATAATATAATATATAATATATAATATAAATGGGTTGATTTAAGTTATAAGAGCTATTTGGGAACAAACCTAAGCTAAAAGTTAAGTTTTCATGATTAATAGAAGTCTTTGTGTCATATTTGGAAGCTGGTAGTCAAAAGAAAGACCCATTATATTTATTTCCCAAATGTGGGGCCCATATATCTAAGCACAGTGCCTGAGAAAGCTGAGAAAAGTTTAATAAGGAGCCAGATACAGCTTCCTAGCCCCACACATAGTCTCTCAGGCAAGCCTGGTGCTTGCAGCATACAGAGATAAGGCTCCTTTTGGAGACCTTGCTGTGTAGCTGAGCACTTACGTGGGACCTACGAGCAGTCAGTGTGTGACTCAGTGAGAGACCAGGGACCCAGAAACTTCCAGAGATGGGGTGGATAGGTAAGGCTCCTGGTTGTAAGGAAGATAAATACCATAATGCTGGGCATTTGGTCTTTGTATAGTGCTATATTCGATGGCTTAAAAATAGAAACAAATTGAAAAGATAAATGACTTAACTGAGATTGACTTAATACTGATTATCATTACTATCATCCTGGAATTTCATATTTTAGTCTTAATATCCATAGTGGTATTCTATGCCCTCTCAAAGAAAAAAAAGCTTTAGAGATACAGGAAAAAGAAAAATATAAAGGGTGGATTGATAAAAGACAAGCCTTAGAAGAAAAATTAGACTTATAAATAAAAATTTGAGAAAAATACTGAGACAAATGAGTTGCTAGGTTTAAAAAGTTTAAAGAAGCCATAATTTCGTATGGTGTGCACTCCCTATTTGTTAAGCAGATATTAAATTGTTGGGTGATTTAAAATAGAGTAATTCTCCAAGACTGGAAAGATATGACAAAAGGAATACTAGAAGCTGGTCCTCAGTTACAGTGGCGGTCATGATGGAAGGAGGAAGCTACGGAAACAACAGAGAAATGAGGCTGGAGGCATCAGTATTTCCCAAGATCAATTTTGGTGAAGGTCAATATACTGAGATACAAATTCAGGTTGAATATGACAACACCTTGGTGCTATGTTGTACAGTAGCTTTAAGTGCTTGGGACAAGGTAGAAAAAAACAGGGAAAAGGTCAGAACTATTTACTAAGCTTATTCAGCTTCCAAAGGAAGTGTTCATGTTTTTTTTTTGTTTTTTTTTTTTTAAATAAAGATTGACTTTAGCTGTAAATAGAAGAGTACCAGATTCAGAAGCTAGGCAAGTATTAGTCAAATCTTTAACTTTTGAAAATGCTAATTCTGAATGCAAAAAGGTGATCAGGCCTCCAAAGGCAAGGTCAGTAAAATAGGTGAATAGATTAGAAATATGGCTGATATTGGATCTCATACTTATGACATAACTTTAATATGAAGAGTAATCTCCTGGTTCCAGGACCAGGTGCTGTCTGTGGAGGGTGTCCCCACACACTCCGTAGCAGACAGACATAAACTTTGGCTGTCAGGGTTCCCCCAGCTGCTGCTAAGACAAGGGAACGTGCACGGCCACCCAGCCTCCAACTGCTTAAACAGAGAAGGACTGAGGACCTATAATTCAGACCCCTGCCCAGAGCAGAGTCAGAGATTGAGCAGACCCCTTGCTCAGAGGTGACAGGAGACACACAAGCCCGCTAGCCACAACTGACCAGGAGTCACCTAATCATGAACCACTGAAGCCATGGGCAGATACCAGTGCAAAAATAGATATATAATAATATAAAGAACAACAAGGTAACTGGAAGAAAGTGGCGGTCCTACAACTACAAGACCTGAACTGAGCAATGAAGAGGAAACAGAAGGAAGCAACACCAAAAATATCTTTATGATGATCATCGAAGCTCTCAAAGAGGAGTAATCTCTAAAGGTTTTAAGAAAATCCAAACTCTCAAATGTCTTGGCTGTGGTAAGGTCATTTTAAAAGGCAAAATATTCCCAGAAACAATGCTTTTTTCTAGAGGTAATTAAAAAAGAAGGTCTGACAAAAGCTGGCATTGGACTAGTTAATGCAAAACAACGAGAGACAGAAAAGGTAACCCCTTTGTGGATAAACACTGTGGGGGCTCCTGCAGACTTCACTGGCCACTTTAGGTCAGTATTGGAAAAATCATAGAGCAATTAAACAACACTGCTCTGGAAATAGCCATTAATAACCTAAACAGCTTCAGAAGATGAAACAAAAACTCAGGAGACATCAGAAAATAGGTATTTTGGCAAGCTGACACAGATGATCAGAGGCCAAAAACCGTATTTATAAATGACATTGGAACTGAAGGTTTAGGAGTCCCCAGTACACAGCTGACCAAGAGGTGAGTGGTACAGGTCATGCAGAGACCTTGCTACTCTCTGAACCCAGCCCGGGTACACATCCCCCAACACCCCAACCACACTCAGCTCTGCCCTAAACTGAGGAAAGTTGGGAGAGTGCCCCCAAGCTCAATTTCTAGCAAAACACAGCCAGAGGGACATCCCACAGGCCAAACTCTGCCAAACCACAATCTGCCTTATCACATTCTGACAACTAGAGACCTGGAAGCCTCCCCATAAACAGCTGACTAAGAGCCAACTAAAAGCTGACTAAGAACAACCCCTGTGACAACAGGAAACACACAGCTCCTTGGCTTACAGCCAATTAAGAGCTGACTAAGAGCAGCCCCTATAATTATTGGAGACACATAGCCCCCCTGGACTCATGACAAAGAGCTGACCAGGAGCTGACAAAAAGTGAGCTGAGGAGCTAATGAGTAGATGCCAGTGCAAGAATACATATAACAATATAAAGATCAAAAAGACAACACCAAAAGAAGCTGGTGGTTCTACAACATCAAGACTTGAGTATAACAATGAAAAGGAAACAGAAGGAAAGACCTTAAAAACAACTTTATGAAGATAATAGAAGCTTTAAAACAGGATATAAGAAACTCCCTTAAAGAAATAGAAGAAGGGGCTGGACAGATAACTCAGTAGTTAAGAGCACTGAGTGTTCTTCTAGAGGACCCGGGTTCAATTCCCAGCACCCACATGGCAGCTCACAATTGTCTGTAACTCTAGCTTCAGCGCAAAACAACACTGTACATAAAATAAAAATAAATAAATAAATCTTTTTTAAAAAAATAGAAGAATATACAAACAAAAAATTGGAAGAGATGAACAAATCACTGTAAGAAAATAAAGAAAACCAAGAAAAATCAAACAGGTGAAAAAAACATTCCAGGAATTAAAAATCAAAATAGAAGCAATAAAGAAGGTACAAACCAAGGCAATGCTGGAAATAGAAAACTGAAAAAACAAACTGGGACTACAGATTCTAGCATAACCAACAGAATTCAAGAGATGGAATAAAGAATCTCTGGAGTAAAAGATTCAATAGTGGAAATAGATATATCAGTTAAAGAAAACACTAAAACCAAAAAAGTCATAACACAAAATATTCAGGAAATCTGGAATATATGAAAAGGCCAAACTGGAATCATAAAAGGAAAAGAATATTAACTCAAAGACACAGAAAATATATTCAACAAAATTATAGAAGAAAACTTTCCCAACCTAAAGAAAGAAATACCTATAAAGATACAAGAAGCTTACAGAACACCAAGTAGACTAGACCTCTCCCCAAAAAAGTCTGCCTGCCACATAATGGTGAAGTCACTAAACCTACAGAACAAAGAAAAATACTAAGAGCTGCAAAGGAAAAAGGCCAAATCACCTATAAAGTTAGACCCATCAGAATAACACCTGACTATTCGATGGAAACATTGAAAGCTAGAAGGTCTTGGTCAGAAGTTATACAGACACTGAAAGAGCATTGCTGCCAACCCAGACTATTATACCCAGCAAAACTATCAATCACCATAGATAGAGTAAACAAGATATTTCATAACAAAACCAGATTTAAGCAATACCTATTCACAAATCCAGCCCTACAGAAAGCATTAGAGAGAAAACTCCAACCTAAGGAAACCAGATACACCCATGAAACCACAAACAATTGATAATTCCACAGAAGAAAAACCCAAAGAAGGGAAATACACACAAGCTACCACCAAAAATAACAAGATATAATAATCATTTGTCATTAATATTCCTTAATATCAATGGACTCAATTCACCTAAAAAGAAAACTTTAACACAATGCATACAAAAACAGAAGCCATCCTTCTGCTGCAAACAAGAAACACACCTCAGCTTCAAAGACAGACACAGGCTCAGAGAAAAGGGTTGGAAAAAAACTTTTTAATCAAATGGTCCTAAGAAATAAACTGGTGTAGCCATTCTAATATCTAACAAAATAGACTTCAAACTAAAATCAATCAAGAGAAACCAGGATGGACATTTGTGGTGGAATGTTCTCTGTACGATATAAATAAATAGCTGTTTGGACCCATGCAGGGCACCGTAGAAGTGGGTGGAGAATCAGAGGCAGCCAGGTAGAAGGAGGGTGGAGTTAGTCACTCTGCATCGGACCCCCAAGAGGAGCAGACATGTAAGAGGTACCGGACAGCCACGGGCTGAGCCACGTGGCGGGAAGATTAATAGTAATGGGCTAATTTAAGAAGAAAGAGTTAGCTAGTAATGGGCATAAGACATGGGCCAAACAGTGTTAAAGTAAATAAGTGTGTGATTCATTTCTTTTGGGGGACAAAAGCCGCGGGCACGCAAACCAGGTTCCAAACCGGCGCCACACATGCGCCAGGTCATAAATCTCTGGACCCAAACAGGCTGGGAAAAACATACTACAACAGACATTACTTATTTATCTCAGGAAAATTTCACCAAGATGAAGTCTCAATCCTGAATATTTATGCTCTCAACACAAGGGCACCTACATATGTAAAAGAAACACTACTAAAGCTTAAACCTCATATCAAACCCCACACACTAATAGTGGGAGACTTCAATACCCCACTTTGACCCTTGGGTAGATCAACCATACAGAAATTTGACAGAGAAATATGGGAGCTAACAGGTGTTATGACTCAAATGGACTTAATAGATATATACTGAACCTTCCACCCAAACACAAAGGAATATACATATTTCTCAGCACCCCATGGAACTTTCTCTAAAATTGACCTCATACTTGGTAATAAATATCAATAGATACAAAAAAGGGCAATAATTCCTTGTATCATAACAGATCACCATGGTCTAAAGCTAGAGTTCAACAACATCAAAAATCACAGAAAGCCTACAAACTCATAGAAACTAAACATCTCTCGATTTAACCACCACTGGATCAAAGAAGAAGTTAAGAAAGAAATTAAAAACTTCCTAGAATTTAATGAAAATGAATCCACAACATATCTAAACTTATGGGACATAATGAAATCAGTCTTAAGAGGGAAATTCATAGCACTAGATGCCTATATGAAAAACCAAGAGAAATCTCATACAAGAGAGCTAACTGCACAATTGAAGGCTTTAGAATACTTAGAAGCAAACTCACCTAGGAGTAGATGACAGGAAATAATCAAACTCAGGGCTGATATCAATACAATAGAAACTAAGAGAACAATACAAAGAACTAATGAATCAAAGAGCTGGTTCTTTGAGAAAGTTAGCAAGATAGATAAACCCTTGTTAAAACTAACCAAAAAGCAGAGGGAGAGTATCGAAATCAACAAAATTAGAAATGAAAAGGGGGATATAACAGACACCCAGGAAATGCAAAGAATTATGAGGTCATACTTTGAAAATCTATACTCCATTAAAATGGCAAACCTAGAAGAAATGGACAGTTTTCTGGACAGGTACCACTTACCAAAATTAAACAAGATCAGATTAAAGACCTAAACAGACCTATAACCCAAAAGGAAATTAAAGCTGTTATTAAAATATTTCCAAGTAAAAAAAGCCTAGGACCAGATGGTTTCAGTGTAGAATTCTACCAGATATTCAGAGAAGAATAAATATCAATACTCTTCAAACTGTTCCATACAGTAGAAACTGAAGTAACATTGCCGACCTCTTTTTATGAGGGCACAATCAACTTGATACTCAAGTCACTCAAAGATGCAACAAAGAAAGAGAATTACAGACCATTCTTTCTCATGAATATTGATGTAAAAATACTCAAGAAAATTCTAGCAAACTCAATTCAACAACATATAAAAAAAATCCACCACAATCAACTAGGCTTCATCCCAGAGATGCAGTGATGGTTCAACATACAAAAAAAAACCCCTGTGAATATCATCTATTATATAAACAAACTAAAAGAAAAAAAACATGATCATCACATTAGATGCTCAAAAAGCCTGTAAGAAAATCCAACACTCCTTCGTGATAACAGTTCTGGAGAGATCAGGAATACAGGGAAAATACCTAAATAATAAAGGCAATATACAGCAAGCTGGCAACCAACATCAAACTAAATGGAGAAAAACTCAAAGCAATCCCACTAAAATGAGGACCAAGACAAACTGGTCCACTCTCTTCTTATCTATTCAATATAGTTCTTGAAGTTCTAGCTAAAGCAATAAGAGAGCAAAAAGAGATTAAGGGGATACAAATTGGAAAGGAAAAACTCAAACTATCTCTATTTGCAGATGATTTGATTGTATACATAAGTGATCCACAAAATTCTACCAAGGAACTTCTACAGCTCATAAACACCTTTAGCAATGCAGTAGGGTACAAGATTAACTAAATTATATCAATAGCCCTTCTATACACTAAGGATAAAAGGGCTGAAAAAGAAATAAGAGAAACATCACCCTTTATAATAACTGCAAGTAGCATTAAATATCTTGGTGTGACTCTAACCAAAGAAGTAGCAAAAACTTTAAGTCACTGATGAAAGAAATTGAAGAGGATACCAGAAAATAGAAAGATCTCCCATGCTCTTAGATAGGTAGCATCAACATAGTAAAAATGGCAATTTTATCAAATGCAATATACAATTCAATGCAATCCCCATCAAAATCCAAACACAATTTTTTACAGACCTTGAAAGAACAATAATCAACTTCATATGAAATAACAAGAAACCCAGGATTGCCAAAACAATCCTGCTCAATAGAAGAACTTTAGGAGGAATCACTACCCCTGACTTCAAGCTATACTATAGAGCTACAGTAATAACAGCCTGGTACTGGCATAAAAATAGACTCGTGGATCAATGGAATTGAATTGAAGACCTCAACATTAACACACATACCTCTAAACATCTGATTTTTGACAAAGAGGCCACAAATATTCAATGGAAAAAAGTATCTTCGACAAATTGGGTTGGAATAACTGAATGGTAGTATGTAGAAAAATGCAAATAGATCCAAACCTATCCACCTGCACAAAACTCAAATGCAAGTGGATCAAAGATCTCAACATAAACCCAGCTATGCCAAACTTGTTAGAAAAGAAAGTGGGAAATACCTTCCAACACATTGGAACAAGTGACCACTTCCTAAATATAACACCAGTAGCACAGACATTAAGAACAACAATCAATAAGTGGGACCTCCTGAAACTGAGAAGCTTTTGTAAGGCCAAGGACACAGGCAATAGGACAAAACGACAGCCTACAGAATGGGAAAAGATTTTCACCAACCCTACAAGTGATAGAGGGCTGACCTCTAAAATATATAGAGAACTAAAGTAACTAGAGGCACAAAACCTAAATAACCCAATTAAAAAATGGGGTTCAGAACTAAAAAGGGAATTCTCAACAGAAGAATTACAAATAGTTGAATGGCACTTAAAAAATTGTTCAACATCTTTAGCCATCAGAGAAATGCAAATCAAAACAACTTTGAGATACTACCTTACACCTGTCAGAATGACTAAAATAAAAAACACAGGTGACAGCTATACTGGAGAGGTTGTGGAGCAAGGGGAACTCTCCTCCATTGTTGGTGGGAGTGTAAGCTTATTCAGCCACTCTGGAATGCAGTATGGAGGTTTCTCAGAAATCTGGGAATCAGTCTCCCCAAGGAGTTTATCACTACTGGGCATATACCCTAAAGATGCACATTCGCACTCCAAAGGCATTAGCTCAACTATGTTCATAGCACCATTATTCGTAATTGCAAGGACCTGGAAACAACCTAGATGCCCCACGACTGAAGAATGGATTAACAAACTGTGGTACATCTACACAATGGAGTACTACTCAGCAGTTAAAAAAAAATGACATCCTAAAATTTGCAGGCAAATGGATGAATTTGGGGAATATCCTCCTGAGCGAGGTATCACAAGCCCAGAAAGATAGGCACAGGATGTACTCACTCATAAGTAGACTTTATACAATAAACAGAATACCCAAGGTTCAAACTACAGCCCCTGGACAGCTTGAAATTAGAAGGAACTTAAGAGAGACATACAGGGATTCTCCTAGGAAGAGAAAATAGAGAAGATCTCCTTAGCTAACTGGGAGCATAAGAGGTTGCAACCAAGAAGAGGTGGGAACAAATCACAAGAGAAGGAGATGATTGAGTGAGAGAAGCAACAAAGAGGGAGGGAAAAAAAAGAGATGGAGGTTTTAATAGAGGAAGCCAATGTGGGGTTGGAAAGAGACCCAGTGCTAGGGAAACCTTTAAGAACTTACGGCACATTCCTGGCTAGGTCGTCAACCAACAGTGAAGTTGCTGCCTAGATAGGACTTCCCCTATAATCAAATGAAGAACCACTCTAAGTGTCATCATAGAACCTACATCCAACAACAAATAGAGGTGGAGGTAAAGATACATGGCTGAGCTCCTGATTCAGCTAAGAGTTGGGGAGGAGACTATATAAGCAAGGGGATAGGGATTTTGATGAAAATTCCCACATCGATGGCTGGCTGGAGCTCTGGGGAGCTCACAGAATCAAGAACAGCCACCGGGGAACCATCAAGAAAAGGAACTAGGCCCTACAAGGATAGGCAACTGTCCACTGACATGGGCAATATGTGGAGCCTCAAAGGAAAGAATCAGACTGTGTTTTTGTGCATGGGCTGGTACCTCAGAACCCGTTCACTCCAGAGGAATGCCTAACTCAGTCCTGATATTAGGATGAGGAAATCAGATTTCCCTGGAGTGGATGTGCCACACTGAGCTGACTTTCCTTGGGACTTCTTGCCCTTTTTTGGGAGGGGAGGATGCAGAATGACTGGGAGGGCTTGGGAGGGAGAAAGGAAAGATGCGCAAGGGAATACATGGATAAAAAAGATTTTATTTTATAAATAAAAAATGAAATTGAAGGTTTGATAAACACAGGAGTAGATATAACAATAATTTCACCAAAATCTTGACATCCAGATTTGTATCTTCAGGAGGTGAATGTTCAACTCCTAGGAACTGGAACATTGTCTCTGGTAAAACAAAGTCTAAAATGGATTAAATGCATAGGAACAGAATGTGAAATAGGAAAATTAAAACTGTATGTAGCTAATATAGCCATAGATCTATGGGAAAGAGATTGTACAATAGTGGGAAGCACAGATTAGCATCCTTCCAATTCCAGAGACAGGCTGTAAAGAAGAGATGTTACCTATAAGGAAATTTTAAAATGTTATCAAAAATAGTCACAGACAGTCCAGGTTGTTTATAAACAGGACACAACAGAGGTTGGCTCTTCCACTGCTGATAGAACACCAGCTAACCTCCCACTAACATGTGAACTGACAAGCCTGTTTGAGTGTGGCAATGGCTTATGACAAAAAAAAGTTAATCTAAGAGCAGCTGGAGGCTCAACATATTGAAGAGTCTACCAGCCCTTAGAATTCCTGTATATTTGTCATTAAAAAGAAATCTGGAAAATGAAGGATGTTAACAGATCTGAGAGAAATCAATAAAGTCATTCAGCTTGTGTGTTCCTTACAACTAGAATCCATTTAATTTTATTATCTAAGGCATGGCCTATTATGGTAATTGATTTAAAAGATTGCTTTTAAGCAATCCCTTTGCATGAACAAGGTAGAGTAAAATTTGCTTTTACAATGCCTACTTATATTTCTCAATCTTTTAAAAAGTACCATTGGAGGGTCTTGCCACAAGGATTGGTAACAGCCCTACCTATGTTAATATTTTATACAACAGCCATTGGAAACAATTTAAAAGCTACTTGGGGACAAGCCTAAACTAAAGTCAAGCTTTTATAACTAATAAAAAATTATTGTGTCATTATTTGGGAGCAAAGAAAGTCCCATTATAGCACACCTTATAACAGATGAACCTTAAAAACCCAAACCTAAGTCAGAGACACCAGATAAGATACATGGAAATCCCACTCACATGAAATTCTAGAATTATGTAAATCAGTCAAATTCCTAGCAAGCTCTTCCCTCAGTGTCGGGGACGTTGGGTTAGGGTTAGGGTTAGGGTCAGGTGTGAGCCACTGTGTCTAGTGTTCAGGATTTCCTTTTGGGATAGACAGTATCCTGAAGTTGATCGTGGTGGTGAATGCAGAGCTCTGGGAATGACTAGGAGCTCTATAGTTACATACTTTTAAAAATATTATTTGAGATCAGGTCTTAGTATGTAGTTCCAGATGGCTTGGAACTAGCCATGTAGATCAGGCTGGCTTCAAATCCAGATCCCCTTGTCTCTACCTCCCAAGTGCTGAATTAAAAAGCATTTGCACCTATGCCCAGCTTTTTTTTTTTTTTTTTTTTTTTTTTTTTTTTTTTTTTTTTTTTTTTTTTTTTTTTTTTTTGCACCGGGGAGGGAGGGGAGAAGGGAGGCCGGTAAGGGAGCATGATTCTAATGCAGCCCAGGCTGTCCTCAAACTTGCTATGTAGTTGTGAATGACCTTGAACTTTCAATCCTTCCATCTCCATAAAATACTGGAATCACAGGTGTGCACCTCTACATCTGAAAGCTGCATGCATGCCTTTTGTTTGTTGGGATTTTGTTTGTTTGTTTTATGGGTATTTGTGTTTTGCTTGCATGTCTGTGTGTCTGTGCACAGTGTGTATTGTATGCAGTGTCCACTGAGCCCAGAAGGAGGGCATCAGATTCCTACCATGCAGTTTGGGGTTCAAACTGGGGTTCAGACCTCGGCAAGAGCAGCCAGTGCTCTAAACTGCTGAGTCATCTTTCCAGCCCCTTTTGTTTTGTTTTTGAGTCAGAGTCTTCTCTTGCAGCCCAGCAGGCCTGCGACTCATGACCCCAGGCTTGCCTTAAACTGCTGAGATTATAGGCAGGAGCCACCAGGTCCCATTAAAGCTGGATATTTTGAATAAGTTGGTTGTAGGTAAACTTTTAAAATATATAAAACTTTAAAAAAATACATCAGCATTCCATGCTATTGCATTTCTGAACAACACAATTTGGGCCAAAATGCTCCATTTCTTCGAATACTAGATTTTATGCCTTAACAGAGATCTAACGAGGTAATTTAGAAAAAGATAGGTCATGGGTTTCTGGTCTTTTGACACCAGTTTTTACCCTTCTGTGACATCCAGGAACAATACATCTGGAGGGTAATTGGAGAGAACAAAACTTGTTCTTTAACAGGGTAATCCTGAGCCAGGATGGAGCATACACCTGCAGTCCAGCACTGGGCCAGGATGGAACATACACCTGCAGTCCAGCACTGGGCCAGGATGGAGCACACACCTGCAGTCCAGCACTGGGCCAGGATGGAGCACACACCTGCAGTCCAGCAGTGGAGGCTGCAAATGACTCACTGAAGGCACATGATCATGGCTCCAGGGCAGCTGCAGCTACACAGTGAATTCCTGAGAGTCCTGAGCTACAGAATGAAACCTTGTGACGGGAGTGGGGTGCACTTCAGAGCATGCTGGGGACTATCGGTTCTAGGTACGCCACGTGTGCTAATGATTAAAATTCCATTTACACTGTTAGGTAGGCTGTCTTGCTATCTCTGTTACAGAAAAGGAGATTAAGACACAGATATAAATTAACTGACTCAGAATGACCTAATGGGTACATGAACTGGTACTCAAGCCATACGTCCTGCTCCCTCCCTATCACAGCGTCCACCAGCTTCACTCCGCTGTGGATGAAGATTTCTCCCTTTCCTGCCAGCCCTTCCAGCCCCCCACTCCTCATTTGAACCTCACAATCCTACTAGAAGCAGTTGTAAATAATCCTCAACTTCCCCACAAATGAGACACAAAACTAATAGACAAATTAGACAGGCTGTTTACCCTGCTTGGCTCTGAGCTTTGCCCACATACCACCTTCCTCCCCAGTCCACGAGGCTGCTCCCCCAGAGGATGGGTCCTTTCCTCCCTCCTTGGAAGACCTGGCAAACATCTGCTGGAAGAGCCCGCAGCAGCAGCAGCATCATCACAGCCCTGTGCAGAGACTTGTCTGTCTAGCAGGTCACTGAGAGGAAACCACAGACAGAGGTAGGGAATACGGATGTTCAAACATCCCTTAGCCCAGGGTCTGGAAGGAACCTCAATCCCCCTCCACACACACCTGAGGTTTTTTGTTGTTGTTTTGTTTTGTTTTTTTGTTTTTTCTTTTCCTGTCTCAATTTGGAAATCTCTAGTACCAGAGTAACTCTTAAAAAAAAAAAATCTACCCACTGAGGGACAGGTACCTGAGAGATGTTGCCTTCCCACCAACCAGAGACTCCAGGCCAGTCTCTGCTAGTTAGCTCCAGAGTCAGGTTACACCCCCACTTGGAGCCTCCCTCACCCAGAAGCTCCATTTTCAGACCCAAGCATTAACTAAACACTGAAAGGAACCTACAGGCCACATTCCCTCTCTGGTTCTTGTCATTAAATTGTGAATAATAATGCATTTACTTATTCTCCCACTTAAAAAGTTGTTTAAATTCTTTGAAGAATCTTGCAAGGTAGCTTGGCTAGACAGCAGGCAGGACAGTCCAGTGCCTCAGGTGGGGAGGCGAGGGTCTTCCATTCACCTATCTTTTGGTCCAGCAAGTAAGCATTAGGATTGATGGTGTAGTCCTTTGTCTGGACATCGCTGGCTGTGGTGACACCCCCACATACAAATACCTTGCTGTCTCCAATGGAGCAGATAGCGTGGGACACATCCAAAGGACAGCTGTTGGGCAGCAGAGGCACCGAAGTTGTTGACTTGTTGGCCTTTATCTTCTGTAGGTTGATTTCTACGCTCTGTCGGTGGCTGTGCACACGGAGGATATTGTCCTGATGAAAAGACAGCAGGGGCCGGTGGTTGAACTCAATGGGGAAGGTGATACACTGGACCACTTCCCCTGTAGTGGTGTCAAAGCAGTCTACTACGCCGACCCGCGAGATGTAACCCTTCACCAGGCATCGCCCAGTGACAATGTACAGGTTCCGGTCCCCCTTGGTGATCACTGCCGTGCCGTCCATAGGGATGCTCATCTTCCCTGCCAGGCACCAGGCTTCCTTCCGTTCATCATAGCGATAGATGTTGGAGACATACCTGCGTGGGGCAATACTCCCACCCACTGAATACACTGTTCCTCCACAGGTCACCATGGTGTGAAAAACAAGCCCAATGGGTAGGTCAGGTAGCTTGGTCCAGGAGTTATCATCCATGTCATACCGCCATGCTGTCTTTAGTCCTGAAATCTGCTCAGTGGTGCCACCGGAGATGTAGATGTAACGGCCTGCAGCAGTTGCACTCAGTGCGGCTGCGCGGTAGGGCATCTCTGAGAGCTTCAGCCACAGGTTCTCTTGGATGATATAAGCAAACACTCCATCATTGAACTTGCCGTGGGCCTTCTGGCCACCAAGGATGACCACTGAATCGAGCAGGGCCCCTTTCCTCTGGTAGCTCAGCAGGCTGCACGGCCGCTCCTGCTTACGGTCCATTAGGACACTCTCGATCAAGGTCGCGTGGACGGAGTTGTTCTCTATACCTGCCAGCTTGTTGCTGGCAAACACCAGCGTCTTGTTGGAGACAGCATTGAGATTGATGTAATTGAAGAACTTCTTGAAGTATTTTTCCCGTTCCTCCTTCCGGAAGTATACCCAATTGATGAGTGCACTGAGAGCCTGGTCCTCATTGAGCACATGGAGGTTTTCATCACGAAGCAGGCGGCCGAAGATGACAGGTGGGCAGCGCATGAAGTGCATAGAGCCCTCGGGACTGGCCCAGAAGTGGAAGTTGTCACGAATGCCAGAGTAGGCCAAGTCTGATACTTCTTTGAGCTCGAACAGCTCAGCCAAGAAGAGGTAGCGCAAGCAGTTAGCTCGTCGAATGGACTTAATAAGGAAGTCATTGCAGTGAATCCGGAGGCGCGGGGTGTTGAAATACTGAGCGCCCCGAAGCAACTCCTCCACATTCTGCTCTGAGATCACCACTTTGCCGCTGTAGAAGTAGTCCAGGAGCTGTTCTACCGTGCATGGACTCAGGTAGTTGGGGTCGATGGTGATGAAGAGCTCGTCAGTAGTCTTCATGTCGTTGCTGGAGATGAGACTTTTTACCAGCGGAGAGACGGCAGCCAGCACGTTGCGATGCGCGAAGAAGACGTGGTGGTCCACAGTCAGGGCCATGTCCCAGTACTCTTTGCGCTTTCTCTGTTTATTCAAGTTTTGCAGCACAAAGCTGTTGTAGTTTTTCTCTGTGAATTCCAGTTTCATGGTTCTTCTCTTTGGCTGATCCAGAGCTCAGTAGCAGGTCCTGGAGAACAGACTTTTTCAGGCCTTTGGGATTCGGAGGGATGGTTGTTTGCAGAGCAGCTGACCAGAGAGGAGTAGGGTTGGGAGAGAGGGTGATGTCATAGAATGGATGAGGTCATCATAATGCAGCCCAATCCCCACCCCCAGGCCTTTGTCAGAGGCATGGGGGCCTTTCTCTCCTCGGCTCTGACCTGCTGAGGCCATAAGGACCTAGTTCAGGCCAGAGCTCCAGAGGAAGCTCAGGGAATGGACCACAGTGTCCACCAGGGGCTTTCAAGCCTCAGTTCAGGGCTGCAGCAGGAATGTCAGTGCTGGTTTAGGTGGGGCAGAAGGCCGCTGGAGATAGCCGGAGGAGGGAAGGGCTTACTTACCTTTATCTAGAAGACTCCCGGTTTACCAGGGAGGTTGAAGTCCTGATAAGACTTCCCAGGCTGCTGGAGGCATACATGGCTGCGCTAGAACTCCAGCAGTGTGTATAGAGTATCACACACACACACACACACACACACACACACACACACACACACACA
>PVIH01022085.1:0-28093 GCA_004025045.1 Sigmodon hispidus | reverse complement strand
TCAGTAGCCCTTCTATACACTAAAGATAGAAGAGCTGAAAAAGAAATAAGGGAAACATTACCCTTCATAATAGCTGCAAATAGTATTAAATACCTTGGAGTAACTATAACCAAAGAAGTAACAGACCTATTTGACAAAAATTTTAAATCACTGAAGAAAGAAATTGAAGAGGACATCAGAAAATGGAAAGCTCTCCCATGTTCCTGGATTGGTAGGATCAACATAGTAAAAATGGCAATTCTACCAAAGGCAATCTACAGATTCAATGCACTGCCCATCAAAATCCCTGGTACATTATTTCAACACTGTATTGTCAACCATGACTTGACCTAAAGGAATGTGGATGAATTTATTAAAGAAGCCATTGTTTTCTATGAATGCATGCAGCCTTTCCTTTAAGTGCTTGTAAAGGCAACTTTATAAATAATCTGCATTTACCCCTCTGTTTCAGCACATTTTCCACTACTCCCTACCACCTTCATTTATTGATTCATGTTTTGAAACCTTTCAGGCATTTGGTTTTCTAAGTCACATTTCTTAGCCCAGTTGCTCTACAGACAAAAGAGTAAAAAAATCAAACTTTAGGATTTGCTCTGAGGATTCATGAGTTAAAGACTGTGCAGCTTACTGTAGCTTAGTGCAATTAAAAATGTATTTTAGGAAGCTGAGGATATTCCTCTGTCAGTAAAATGTTTGAAGACCTGGGTTTAACCAGAGCACCTAGATTTAAAAAAAAAAAAAAGAAAAGTAAGAAAGTCAGGGCATATACTTGCTGTTCTAGTACTCAAGACGACAGGTACCCCAGAGATCACAGAACAGTCAGCCTGTACCCAACCTAAGATCCTTAACTTCCAATGAGAGCCCTTTTCTAAGAAATAGCCTCTAACATTTTATATATGTATATATATATATATATATATATATATACACACACACACACACACACACATATATATATATGAGTAATCAGATTGAATTATTCCATTTCCTAAATGACCCAGATTGCCAATTTAGAAAGAGAACAGAATAGAAAATATATGTTATAAAATTAATATTATGTGAAACAGATTTTATGTGCAGTTGGGTGATTCATTTAGGCCACACTAATTTTGCAGAACCTCCAGGTTTTGATGATGGCCATCATCCTTATTTCATTATACTTCACACTGATGGAAATTGGAAATACTGAAATGCAAAACTTAATGTATCTTTAACTTCAGTTAATATATTTATATTAAAGAAGAGATTTTTTTCCCCAAGAAAATCACACTAAACTATATATTGAAGCAGTTTTTATCCTTCCAACTTATTGAGGACAAAATTTTCAGTTCTAACTTCTACATCAACAAAGTGACTTTGCCTTTATAGCATGAGTAAAAATATCTAGAAGCTTATGTGGAGCTGCTATCTACCCTCTCAACCTTTCCCATGATCCCTTGTTTTTCTTTTACTGTTCTACCCACTGCTTCTTTCTCAATAGCTCAAACATAAGAGAATTTTGTTGTTACTAACATTTACAACTGAGACTCTTCAAGATCCTGTGCTGTTCTGTGTCACAGAGATATTGCTGTTTTCCATCTCTACATTCAATCTTTTTGCATGTTCCAACAGTTTATAGATGTGGTGGGTATTGGGTTGGGCCAACTCACAGTCTTCTTTCTGGGCCTGGGTGGTAGCTGGATTGGTAGTTTTGAGCAGAATTATCTTTGAAAGAATTATTTAACTGAAAAACTGCATATAAATTACCTATGTCAAAAATAGTAAGAGCTAACAATCTTTATAGATATTGTGTTTCTCTGCTTCTATGGTCAAATTGCTTATTCATCAATTCTGTTTAATTTTTAGGCTACTATATCATATACAAATAACAAAAACTAATAAAAATACCTATTAAAAACATGATAAAGTGTCTAACGTGGTAGGTCTGTCTGTAAAATGTTTGCTATAAAAGGATGGCAATCTGAGTTTAATTTCCAGTAATCACATACAAATCAAGAAATGGTGGTAGATGCTTCTACTTCCAGTGCTAGGGAGGCAGACCTCAGAGCATTCTTGGAGTTTGCTAGTCAACCATCCTCACACACTTTGTAGGTTTCAGGACAGAAAACAAGTTGAAAAACTGCTAAGGAAAGAGAAACACTATATGCACTTCTATATGCACATACATGTATACTTTCATAAACAGAACACATCAGTGCACATATACAATAAAATATAGAAATATTTAAAATTGATTTTATTTTCCAAATCAACATAAAACTGTATGAATGGGTGTCAGTAGATCTCACACTAAAATTACTTGCCAGTTTAAAGCAGTTTAAAACATTGTTTGTGAGGAAGTGAAAATCAGAACTGTTTCTCTGGGTCTTGATTTCCAGAGCTGTCTTTGCTGAAATGGAAAAGTATTTCATATGTCAAAAAAATGGCTCAAATAGAGGTCAACTTCTGATTTCTGTGTTGGTGGAAAATTTTCTGGTATTTCAATATTTTCTCAACTTCTACAATGTGAGGAAAATCGTTTTATATTGTTTGCTTTTGGTTGGTGATTTTTTTTCACAACTAAGATGTTTTGCAAAAGCAATAACAAGCAGGGATAAGTGTTGACTGTCAGCCCCACTGGAATACTCTGGCTTTTGAGAGAAGATTAGTTTTGTTTTGTTTTGTTTTGTTGTTGTTGTTTGTTTGTTTATTTTGCTGGAATTAATTTAACAAAAAGGTATTTCATCAATAATTTGTATATAGGAATATGTTTCAAAAAGTTTTCTTATTTCTTATCTGATGAAAGTCTCTGAGCATTTTCTTGGCACAGTTTTCACTGTTATTTAATCTTTCATTCAAGTGATGAAAATACAGTGAAGAAAAGCAGCCAGGTTGTCACAGAACTTACCAAAGGATTGGTTCCCTTGAAACACATCTGGCACCTACCAATATTGCATAAAAAAGTTCTCCTTCCCATCCCATTTTCAAGCTGCCTCACTGATTTCAAAGACCTTTGCGAGTTCACCACTTCAATTGGTATGTCATTTTGCTTCATAGCATTTGATTTTCAAGTTTCCCATCTCCCATTGTGAAGACCAACTTTTTTGTGGCAAAGACAAAGATACTTACTGTAATGCAGTGAAATTTTTTTTTAAAATTTTCTAAGTACCTGTTATACATATATAAATAAAGTGAAGGTCTCCAGTGATATCTCTAAATATAATTGCATTAGAATTGTTTTCTGCAGAATTTTGATTGCAAACATATTTTCTCATTTCTGAAATGCCTATCTTGTTAATCGTTAATGTGACATACTGACAAAGAAGTTTACCCTTCAGAATGCTGTTAAGTGCATTATCCAAGTGATAATTTTGATAGATGAGGAAAAATATATTGTCAAAAAGAGAAACTATGTAAAACCTGGCCATAAATGTGTACAGTACATGGGAAGAAATTATTAATATTCTCAAATATCAAAAAAAAAGAAAGTTGAAAATATGGAATGCAAAATCCCAGTATTAGTTTGTTTTCTGTTGCTGTGATAAAATGCCACAGTCAAAGCCAACTTATAAGAGAGTTTATTTCAGTTTACCTCCAAGTGGATGAGAGTCCATTATGAGGAAGCATGGCAGCAAAGGGCAAGCATCATGACAAGAAGGAAAGAGATGAAATATCACATGAAGCAGAGGGTGAAATGGAAATTGTGTAAGTTTCAAGGGTCATCAACAGTGAGATACTTCCTCCAGCAAGACTGCACTTCCAAACAACATCCTCAAACAGCACTGTCAAAAAGGGAGTGGGACTCTACATTCCTCAGGAGATAGGAGGTATTTCTCACTTTAACAACCACAATTCCTATGTCATCAAATCTTCAGAATCAGATTCTGTTGCAACCCTGTCTGGCTCATTTTTTTCTCTTTGGATATTGTGTGGAGAAAATAAATCACAGAAAAGTCATCACACATATAACAAATGGAATTAGAGGTTCAATGCTTAGAGGTGAGTGGAATTTAGTACCCAAATAAAAATTGAGTTACATAATGTCTTGAACTTTGGGACCTAGTTAAGTGTAATCTGGGAAACATGTATGAAATACTTTTTCTTATTGTTCATTGTTTGCTTCCAGGAGAACATGTCAGATGCATAATTCTTTTTGTCCTGTGAATGAATCAAATATTGACTTGGACAGGGCTATCTGATTTGCAGATATAGAAGACATTTAGCCTTGAAAATAGCTTGTCTAAAACCTCTCAAGTTGTTTTCTATTGCTCTAGCAATTAGGTGTTACCCTATAATAATTTCCCCTCAAGAGTTTCCAAAGTGATGATCCCATATCTTCTTTTTCTATGTTATCTTTTTGTATTTCTGTTTTATAGTTCAGCCTCACCTTTAGATACATGCTACACTCAGTGCTTCATGATCTTTATGATGAAAACCTTATTCAAGTCTTCAAGTTCAGTGGTCTGAGAACCAGAAAGAAGACTAATCAAAAGCTTATATTTTTCTCTCCCTGGTGTACATCTTTCAAGTCTAGAGTGGGAGAACTACAAATTCACAAATAAAATGTAGAATTTAGGTTTTGTTACTTTAGCAGAAGCTATAGACATTTAATTTTAAAATACTTAATAATTAATAGAGAAGAATGTTATAAATTTAAAGCAAACAAATTACTAAAAGGCAACTTCACTGAGACATGGTGAAAAACTTATGTCTGTGTAAAAATTTTTGTGTTCTAGGTCAGCGACCTGTTTCAAAATCCCCTAGTGGATCAACAGCCCTGCTGAACCCATTCAAAATTAGATACATAAATGAGGACAATGGCTTTTGTTAAAATGTCATGATATTTTAGAATCAGCAACTACATTAGTTAGTTTGTCTTGTTGGTATAATAAAATATCTAATAAAAACAACTTAAGCAAGAATAAGTGTTTTTTATTCATCCATTAATGGTACAAACTATTCTGTTGGTGAAATAAAGGCATCAGGGCCTGAGGCAAAGGGTTAAATTTCATCCAGAATCAGGAAACACAGGATGATGAAGAATGATGAATGTAGATACTCAGATAATTTTCTTTTTTAATATTCTGTACAAGCTTCAAGCTGAGAGAAATGTTGGCACCTATGATTAGGGTGATTAGGGTGGGTCTTCCCGACTCTTTGAATCTAACCTAGAAATCCTTTCACATACATGCCCAGGTCTTTATTATCTTCATGTTTCTAATACTGTCAGTTGCTCAGTATGAATTAATTAATTAGTTATTTAACATTTATCAGTTTCTTGAGAAACACACAAATGATTTCTCTCCATATTATTGAGGCAGAACCAGTACCTCTCACATAAGACAGTAGACCTGAAGAATGACAAGAACAGAGGAAAAGACAAAAATTCTAGATTCTACTTAAACCTTGACGATACACATTAATAATATTTCTTCAAAAATCCCAATTAACAGTGAGTATCATTCACATAAATAAGATGCACATTAAGATAGACATGGACCTGCCAGTCCTGAACAAACTGTATTGTAGGTTGTTAGACATAAGCAGTTGGGTCTTCACAATGGATAACAATATCCCTCTGCCTTATTTCTCTCATATACAAAATAGGACTAACACATAACAGACATGAAAGGATGTTTACCTTGTTTGCATATACATGCACATGTGTAATGTATGTATTTCTAAGTGGTTTTAAATTAAATATATATGTAAGAGTCAAGTATAGTTTGTGTGCATTCAAGGTAATATTAACTGATAAACTATTACTTAATGAATAATTTATTCAATATTTATTTTTTCAAACATTTTATTAATTATTTTTTCTACAATATTTCTCAGAGTGTGGGGGATAACAAAATCTGTAACAACTTAGTTAAAAAATGTTTGGTTTATTTTTTTCTTGTTTCAGCTTATAGTCAATGCTTCATACAGTTTATATTAATAAATAAAAAAATCAAAAAGTTGATTTGTCCAAAGAGCTACCATCACAAATTGGTGTATGAAACCTGATAGCTCATTACACTTTACTGTCCTCTATCTGAAATAAATAATATATTTATATTTCTAATCTCATTGCCACCACAAATAAGTGTCCCTCATCCTTCCCTGGGGAGGATTAACAATTTCGTCTCTAATATAGAAACTTTAGACTCACAAGGATAAGGTAGATGATATAATATTTTCTAAAACTTTGCTAAATACAAATAGATTAGATATTGTAACTGTAATTCTTCTTGATAGCTGTTTTATTATATTAAACATGAAACTTTTCTTCTTAATTAGACAGGAAAGGGGAAGTGATGTGGGATGTCTTTCTGTATGCTGTGAAAATCATTGGTAAATATAGAAACTGTTTTGGCCTATAAAAAAGAAAGATAAAAAGAAAAAAATAGAAAAATATGTCTCCCTTATTACAAAAGTCTTGATTGTTGGTTTGCGTGTGAGAGACATACACTCACACTACTAAGGCCACATAGGATTTATTTAAGAGAGTTCCCAGGCGGGTACAGAAACAGAAAAGCAGGACAGGAGGAGAGAGCCTCCAAAACATGGCGTCTCTTTCTAAGGGAAGGGGTGTGCATGGGTTTACACGGACACCCCCAGGGTCATGCCTCCGTTGCCATGTTGGCAAAACCACGTGGAGTGCCAGAAATACCTACACTGACCTATCGACCTATTATACACACTAGTGGGAGTTTTGCATTACAAAATCATGATTGAATACCATTTTTCATTACTTTATAAAATGTCCTTATCTCTATTTTGTATTAAGATCAACTTTTGTGCATCATTTGCCAGCTCATTTCCAGGGCTTTCTCTTTGGGAATAATTACCTTGAAACAAAGCTGCTGAAGCAAATGATTCCCAATACTTCATCCAATGCAGTTCATTATGATATCTTAAGCTCAATTTTTAAATGGTTGCTATTCTCTATTCAGTCTCTTATTTCCTTATAGATTTCAGAGTTCTAATTTGTAGGTTGAGTGACAGATGATAGCAATGCAATTGTCCAAAAGAGATTTTATATACAAAACCCAGGAGAAACAGGGGGTGGTAATCAGAAAAACATTCATTACTGAATAAGAGTGCCTTCAAAACTGTCTTTGCAAGGGTTTCAGCAGCTCTTGGATGGGAACCATTTAGTCAGACTGACATTAATTTCATATGCTTGTTTACAATCTGTTATGATTCAATGTTTATTATAATAAAACAGAAATTTTATGAGAGACCAGAGCAAATGTTTGTGCACCTAAATATCACTTTACAATTCTGCTCTGAGCATCAAATGAGTTAAAAGCAGGGGCTAAGAGCAATGTAGTGAGAGGTATACATCTGAATCACCGTTTCATCTCTGTACAATGAAAGCTCTCTGCAGCCAAGGCTTTAGGGATAATCAGATCTCAATTTGTTTTATTCATTGTGAAAAGGGATCTCAAATCCAGAAGTTAAGATCTGATGAGAATAAGACATTAGATACTCAGCTGACCATGTTTCTGGGGGCATGGACTTAGAAATTGCTCTGAGAAATGACTTAGAAACAGAATTCTTCTTTTTTGTGAAGTCTGACTGTTTAAAGGTTGTATTCAGAAGGAGAATGTTTTTTTTTTTTTTTTTTTTTTAAAGGGCAATACTAGGACTGGGAGATTGCTTAGCAGTTACAGAGAACTCACTGCTCTTGTGGAGGGCAGGAATTCAGGTACCAGCAGTCCACATGTTGAATCTCCACTATCTGTAACTTTTGATTTAGGGAACCCAAACTCTCTTTTGACAGCTATGGGCACCTCAGACACATGTTGCACCTATAGATACCCTAGTGCACACACACCTACATATAAACTGAATACATATTTTAAATATAAGTGCCCTCCCTCTCCATATCTATTCAATATAGTTCTCAAATTCTTAGCTAAAGCAACAAGATAACAAAAAGAGATCAAGGGGATATAAATTGGAAAGGAAGAAGTCAAATTTCCACCATTTACAGATGATATGATAGCATACATAAGTGACCCCCACTTCTACCAGGGAACTCCTACAGCTGATAAAGACCTTAGCAGAAGTTTAGCAAGAAACACTATTACTTTAAAAAAAATCAATAACTCTCCTATACCCAAATGACAAATGGGCTGAAAAAAATATTAGGAAAACAT
This sequence comes from Sigmodon hispidus, assembly GCA_004025045.1. Taxonomy (NCBI): domain Eukaryota; kingdom Metazoa; phylum Chordata; class Mammalia; order Rodentia; family Cricetidae; genus Sigmodon; species Sigmodon hispidus. The sequence goes on along the minus strand of PVIH01022085.1, from coordinate 19,964 downwards.
CACCCTCTATAATAGCTACAAATAGCATTAAATATCTTGGAGTAACTCTAACTGAAGAAGTGACAGACCTGTATGACAAGAACTTTAAGTCATTGAAGAAAGAAATGAAAGAAAAATTCAGAAAATTGAAATATTTCCAATGTTCTTGGATAGGTAACATTAACATACTAAAAACAACAATCTTCACATACCACAAAAGAACAATACTCTTCTTCATATGGAATAACAAAGTTTCAGGAATTGCCAAAACAATATTTTTCAGTAATAAAATTTCCAGAGACATCACCATCCTGGACTTCAAGCTCTACTATAGAGCTACAGTAATAAATAACAGCTTGGTACTGGCACAGAAATAGACTAGTGGATCAATGACATTGAACTGAAGAGCAAGATTGAGAAGAGAACATGAAAGAATGGGATGGAAGAGTGTGGGGGGGGCAACAGAGTGGGAGAACAAAGAAGTGGATATCCTGATACAAGGAGCCATTGTGGAATTAGAGAGAAACCTGGTGCTAAGGATACATGCAAGGACCACAAGATGAGCCCAGCTAAGACTCCAAGCAACAGTGGAGAGAGTGCCTAAATTGGCCTTTGCCCTATTATCATATGAATGACCACCCTAATTGCCATTATAGAACCTTCTTCCAGCAGCTGATGAAGGCAGGTACACAGAATCCTAGTTAAACACGGAGGTGAGCTACTGGTACAGTTGAAGAAAGGGAAGAACAATTACATGAGCAGAGAGATCAGGATTATGATAGGAAGACTCATGGAGTAGGCTGCCCTGTGCTGTGGGGAGCTTGCAGACTCTGAAATGACAACTGGAGAACCTTCACAGAACAAATCTGGACCCTCTAATTGTAGATGACAGTCAAAAGGCATAGGCAAGTTCTGGAGCCTTTTGCCCTAGGACCAGAGTCTTTCTTGGGTCCATGAACTGGCCCCTTGGAGCCCATGACTAGTGGGAAAACACCTTTCTCAGCCTTGATGCTTGATCATACCACCACTGTATATCCCAGACTGAATTGACTCACCTTGGGATTCCTTATCCTCTCTGGGGAGTGAATGGGGGGAGGGGGAGAGGCTGGGGGAGAATTGAGAGAAGGGGCAGGAGAAGGACAGTAGTGGGCATGGGAAAAAAATTTAATAAGAAAACGAATTAGTACACAATTTCAATTCAGAAAAATTTATAATTAATATTTGTTTACTATAATTTCTTATGAGGATAAAATAAAATGTTAGTTGGAAAATTACCTCACACAACATAACTAAGAAGCAGTATAAATGAATAAACTATACTCTTTAAAGTACAGCAATCAATGACATCAAGGGTGTCTGTGAGCACAAGGGATTGACTCACTCAGTGGGTAAGTGCTTGCATCACAAGTTTGAAGACCAGGGTTCAATTCCTCAAAATACACATCAAACTTAGGCAGGCTACCAACAGCAGTCCTGATGCTCTTTCTTATAAACAGTGATCCCTGGAGCAACCTAGCTTGCTAAAGTAGGTAAATTTCTGGGCTCTGGGATCAACCAAGACTCCTTGTTCTCATAAGTAAAATGGAAAGCAATTGAGGAAAACACCTAACAACACTTTAACATATATATGTACACATACACACACACACACACACACACACACACACACACATGCATGCACACATGCATGTACAAGTGCACACACACAAGTACCTGAATACTTTAGTATCTTTACACATACTGACAGCAACAACAACAAAGGGTCCTTTGCTACGAAGTCTTTCTTTTCAAGAATATTGAAAAAATAGTAGTGGGTATTTTGAGGATAGCATAATATTCCTAATTTATATATATATACAATAAAGTACCCATTATAGTAAGATATATGAATAACCTATTGCTTCTTTTAAAAGTATATTTTCCTAATGAAACAACTATTTTTTTCTTTTTTATAACAATACTCTACTCCTGACATTGTTTAAAAGTAAAAATGTAAATAAATTAAAAGTAAATGTAGAGAGAGTGGAGATGAGATGATATGCAGACAGCATTGTGTTCATTTTGTAATTACTGACTTCAGTAGCTTCTGTTGCTTGTTTTTTAATGCCATGTTCTGTAATAAAATTAACAACTTTCTCTTTGAGATTAAAAAATTATGTGTTTGCATATCTGAGTACCACAAGCATACCTGATGCCTACAGAGGCCAGAAGAAAGGGTTAAGTACCCTGAAATCAGAGTATACAACACTTCTAGTCTACCATATTGGCACTGGGAATTGAATTTCCTATAAGAACAGAAAAATGTATTTGATGAGAAACAATGGCTATGTGTCTCAGTCCATACGATTTTATCTGAAGGTGTTACTTCTTTAAATATGTTGATATTTTCATTACTAATTTACTCCACACAAATAGTATGACTTGTTTGGTAAAAACATTTTGGGAAAAGATGCAAAATAGGTGGAGGGGAGAATAGAGAAAGAAAGGGGTAGGGATGCATAAACTTTCACAAAAATGTTTTGTTCAATGGTAACATAATAAATCACATTAAATAGTTCATTTTAAACTTCATTAAACAGTTAAACTATAGACTGGAAGCATGTGTGTGTTGTTTTGATGTATATTTGACAATGCCAATTGCAGACAACACATTATTTTATACATTTTACAAGGTTAACAACTGTTTATTTTCACAGATACCTATTTTAGCAACTGACCAAGTTTGAGTTTAAGGTAACTCTAACTGGACCCAAGCATTGTGGTTTTGAACATATGCATTATGATACTTAAGAAAGTTTATATTCCTTAAAATAAGGTTTACAGTTTAAAATGTATTATCTCTTTATTGTTGAAGGTCAAAGTGAGATGCTGGCCATTTTAGCCTTCTATTCAGAGTAATTGACGATAACGTTTTTTTCTTAAGGGAAGTTCAGTCAGTGCTGACTCATGTGTTCTTGTGCTCAAAGTTTAACTACAGTTTAAATTGCTGAGCACAGAGGTAGCTAGTGAGCCAGAAGGTAACCTTTCTATGAGACTCATTAAGATATGATACTCGGGTCAGGAGTCTGATGAAATAGAATCTGTCATAAATGATTGTGCACTCTAACTTATTCCCAGAAATGCCTTAACAGAAATCATCATAAAAATTTTTCACTAAACAAGTTCAGCTACTCCACAGCCACATATGATGTAGGCTGTGCAAATGGAAGATAAGCAGCAGATACCTACTCATAAGCAATACCAGAAGAGAAAATATTAAAAAAAAATTCTTTTCTAGTTGAGACAATTTAGGCAATTGGTAACTTCAGGGAAAGGGGAAATTGGTTTCTTCAGAGATACAGCCCATGAGGGACTGTCCATGCTCCAGAACATGGCTCTTGTCTAAATAGTTATAAGTTCACTTGACACAAGCTGTAGTTATCTAAAGGGCAGGGGGATGTAAGTTAAAAAATTGCCTCTATAAGATTCAACTATAGGGACATTTTCTTAATTAGTGACTTACGCTGGAGGACCCATCTCATCATGTGGGTGCCATTCCTAGTCTGATGGCATTAGATTCTATAAGAAACCTGGGTGAACAAGCCATGTTAAGCAAGCCAGTAAACAGCACTCCTCCATGGTCTCTGGATCAGATCCCGCCTCCATATTTCTGCCTTGATGAAGTTTCTGTTTTTTTCTTAGATGATGAACAGTGATATGATATGACAGTATTAGCCAAGTAATCCCTTTCCTCCCCAATTTATTTTGGTGATGGTATTTCATCATAGCAATAGAAACTCTAAGTAAGCTACATTCTGTTTGCTCAACATACTTTTAAGAAATCATTTATGATCAGCCCATCAAATATACCGACTAGGAGGCACACAATTATGTTTGCACAATGTCCAATAAATTTTTTGCTATGACTTGTTTTAACATCATTCTTATCCCACAGCCCCAATTTTATTCCAGCAGACTTTATTTCTATGTAAGTACATATATCACAACTATTTACATTTTTTCTCCTGTATTCCATTTACCCCTTTCTACCGAACAAACTGAAGAAATGTAAACTTCTTTCTCTTTTTATTACTCTTAAAAGCCAATAGCATTTTCATGGCAAAGATGCTTAAAGGGGAAGTATATGGCTTTTAATAATTTCATGTGAAGAATATTTTATATTTTGGCAAATGTTGAGGTAGCAAGTTTCTTAAAACAAACTTTTCATTGTACATTATTTTAAGTTTTTAAATATTTACCAGCTTAGGACAACAGTATGCATGTACCTGTTCTCTCTGCCATTAGCACCTTATTATATATATTAGCACATGGTGTCATATAGCACCAGCTTATATAAAATATAACTTACTGTTACAAATAAACAAAACTATCATGTCATCATTGAGGCATGTTCTCACTCTTTCCTTTATGTCCCTTGTTCTGTATGAGTATATTACACTATATTTCATCTTATGTATAAATTGGAGCTCTTCATTGTGACGCTTTCTCAGACCCACCTTGATTTTTATGAAGTTGGTAATTCTTTTTACTTATATTTCTACTCCTTTTTATTGATAAAATTTTAAAATTTGTTTTACTTACTAACCACTGATCCCTCTCTCATCCGTCCTCCCACTTGCCTCCAGCTGTCTCCCAAAACCACATCTTCTTTTCCAAATTGTAAGGCTTTCATGGGGAGTCAATGAAGCCTGGTACATTCAACTGAGGCAGGTCCAAGCCCTTCCCCACCTCATGCATCAAGGTTGTACAAAGAATCCTACCATAGGGAATCATCTCCAAAAAGCCAGCGCATGCACCAGGAATAGAATCCAGGGGCCCCTTTAACAGACCAACTAACACAACTATCTCCTTTATGCAGAGGGTCTAGTCCAGTTCTATGCAGTCTCCACAGCTGTCACTTTAAAATTTGTGAGTTCCAACTAGCTTGTCTTGGTTGTCTCTGTAGATTTTCCCATCATGATATTGATCCCTGCTGCTCATATAATCCCTCCCTCTTTCCCCTCCTAGACTAGACTCTGGAGTGCTGCCTGGTTCCAGGCTGTGGATCTCTGTATCTGCTTTCATCAGTTACTGAATGAAAATCTCTATGATGAGAGTGTGTTCACCAATCTAATTACTGGGTAGGCAAGCTCAGGCCCTCTCTCCATTATTGCTCATAGTCTAAACCAGATCATCCTTGAGGATTCCTAAGAACTTCTCTAACATCAGGTTTTTTCCCTAACTCCATGGTGTCTTCCTCTATGAAGATATCTCTTTCATTTATCTCCCACACTGTCCCTGTTTCAGCTCAATCCTCCTGTTTCCTTATGTTTCCAAGTTGAAAGCCAATTTTGTATTAAATGAAGAGAAACTCAAAACAATTTCACCAAAATCAGGAACAACACAAGGCTGCCCACTCTACCCTATCTATTTAATATAGTACTCAGCATTCTAGCTAGACCAATAAGACAACAAAAGAAGATCAAGGGAAGGCAAATTGGAAAGGAAGAAATCAAACTTTTGCTATTTGAAGATGATGCAATAATATACAGATCATATCCCAAAATTCCTACCAGAGAACTCCTATAGCTGATAAACATCTTCAATAAAGTGGTAGGATACAAGATTAACTTTAAAAAAAAAATAGTAGCTCTCCTACATACAAACAATAAATGGGCCAAACAAAAAAAACATCAGAGAAACATCACCCTTTACAATAGATACAAATAATGTAAAATATCTTGGGGAAAGTCTAACCAAAGAAGTGAAAGACCTGTATGACAAGAACCTAAAGTTGTTGAACAAATAAATTGAAGAAGATATCAGAAAATATAAAGTTCTCCCATGCTCTTGGATAAGTGGGATCAACACAGTAAAAATGACAACCTTACCAAAAGCAATCTACAGATTCACTGCAATCCACATCAAAATGCCAACACAATTCGCAGACCTCAAAAGAACAATACTTGACTTCATATGGAAAAACAAAACCCCCAGAATAGCTGAAACCATCCTGTGTAATATAGGAACTCCTGGAGGCATCACCATCCATGACTTCAAACTCTTACTATACAGCTATAGTAATCAAAATAGCTCAGCATTGGCATAAATACAGACATGTGAACCAATGAAGTTGGCAATTCTAAAGATGGGACGAGTGCATAGTGGTGTCTCTAACTCTTACTCAACACTATATCCATATTGTTTTCTTTTCTTCTTTTTCATCTGTAGGTTTCTTACATTAAAAAGCCTAACTCACATCATTCTCTTCTACCTCCTTATAAATTAACATAGTATTCACAGATGTAAACCATATCTGCCAGAAAAACAAAATATTTTAAACAAAATATAGTTATTCAATAAAACTAATTTTGTCTTTGGTTTTATGCTTCGTATCCTTCCCACATTTGCTTATTTCAGCCCTCCCATCTTACTCTTTACATCTTCAATGGGGCAATTTTGAACTTTTGTTTCTTCAATTTTAACAAGTCTTCAACCTCTTTATTCAAAATACTATGCAAGGACTGTACCTTCAGCCATGATATTCTATGTGTTTGGTAGATACACTGGCATATAAATACAAATATAGAATTCTACATAATTGTTTTACTAAAAAATCTATGTCACTCATATTAATTACCAACCATTAAAACTTTTGGCAAACAGTTCTTACTCAATAGTTTTACTCTTTCAAGAAAATCCTGTAACTTGCTAGAGGAAGCCATTGTGATGTTAGAAAGAAAACTAGTGCTGAGGAAGCATCCAAGAACCCACAAGATGTCCCTGGCTAGGACTCCAAGTAATAGTGGAAATGATGCCTTAACAGGACTTCCCCTATAATCAAATGAATGACCAGCCTAATTATCATTGTAGTATCTTCATCCAGCAATGGATGGAGATAGAAGCAAAGATCGATAGCTAAGCACTAGGTCGAGTTCCTTGTCCAGCTAAAGAAAGATAGATAGATGTTAATTTCTAAGTATGTAGAAGAAAATGGTGAGAGTTAGGCTTTTTAATGTAAGAAACCTACAGATGAACAAGAAGAGAAGAAAACAATATGGATATAGTGTTGAGTAAGAGTTAGAGACACCACTATGCACTCGTCCCATCTTTAGAATTGCCAACTTCATTGGTTCACATGTCTGTATTTATGCCAATGCTGAGCTATTTTGAATACTATAGCTCAATAGTAGAGTTTGAAGTCATGGATGATGATGCCTCTGTCTTCCATGGAAATTTCAGGAAACTGAACTTCTTCCCAGCTTATATAAAATATAACTTACTGTTACAAATAAACAAAACTATTATGTCATCATTGAAGCATGTTCTCACTCTTTCCTTTATGTCCCTTGTTCTGTATGAGTATATTACACTATATGTCATCTTATGTATGAATTGGAGCTCTTCATTATGACGCTTTCTCAGACCCACCTTGATTTTTATGAAGTTGGTAATTCTTTTTACTTATATTTCTACTCCTTTTTATTGATAAAATTTTAAAATTTGTTTTACTTACTAACCACTGATCCCTCTCTCATCCATCCTCCCACTTGCCTCCAGCCGTCTCCCAAAACCGCATCTTCTTTTCCAAATTGTAAGGCTTTCATGGGGAGTCAATGAAGCCTGGTACATTCAACTGAGGCAGGTCCAAGCCCTTCCCCACCTCATGCATCAAGGTTGTACAAAGAATCCTACCATAGGGAATCATCTCCAAAGAGCCAGCGCATGCACCAGGAATAGAATCCAGGGGCCCCTTTAACAGACCAACTAACACAACTATCTCCTTTATGCAGAGGGTCTAGTCCAGTTCCATGCAGAGATAAATGAAAGAGATATCTTCATAGAGGACGATACCATGGAGTTAGGGAAAAAACCTGATGTTAGGGAAGTTCCCAGGAATCCTCAAGGATGATCCAGTTTAGACTATGAGCAACAATGGAGAGAGGGCCTGAGCTTGCCTACCCAGTAATTAGATTGGTGAATACACTCTCATTATAGAGATTTTCATTCAGTAACTGATGAATGCAGATACACAGATCCATGATCTATGATCATGAGAAATATTTGCCTCAATTTTCATTCTTAGTCTTATAGAACTAAGGAAGAACTAAGTTTTTCTAGAATGTCTACTATTCTGAGTTTTGCATTCAGCTCTATGATACTCTATGCTAAAGATATAGACATATGGTATATATTTGTAATCTTATGTTCTATATCAAAATAAATGTTAATATGACTGCCAGGCATTGTAACCTTTTTTTCATAATGACTATCCTCTCTTCATTGAAAGAAGTGTGCACATAAAATAAGATCCATTATATAAAAGGTATTTGAAAGATACCTCTTTCCTGGTGATGATTTTCAGAACATTCAATTCGTTAAACTTTTATGATAGTACTGAATATTTTTATGCAAGTAATTTTTATTTTAAAAAGTTTGCATATTATATTGCTGAAATTTTTTTAAAGGAATAAATGCTATAATTTATCAAATGTTTTTTTTCTACCTCATTTCATATTATTATATAATTTTTTCTTTTTCAGTCTATTGGTGTGGTATATAAGATTGATTGATACTGAATGTTGAACCAACCTTGTATACCTGAAATAAATCACACTTTCCCACTATATATATACATATATATATATATATTGACACATACATGCTGGACTCATAACTTTATTTGTGAACATTTTTTTGTAAAAATTCCACATCTAAGATCATGAGAAATATTTGCCTCAATTTTCATTCTTAGTCTTATAGAACTAAGGAAGAAGTTTATGTTTCAAGCTCCTTTTATAGAAAGAATCCTAAACTTTTATTTTGTAATTGAATAGTTTTAATTTTTACAATTTTATATATCCATGTTTTATAAAATTTGCCCTCAGTACCTCCCACTGAATTCCTTCCCTATAACTATTTATTATATCTTTTCTTCCAACTTTATGTAATTATTTCTTAAACTTACTGTGTCCATTTAGTGATTTATTGATCACTGTATATGTTTGACTATAAGACCAACTATTGGAACAAGAAAATATTCTTGAAGTAAACAAACACTTACTCTACCAGCAGTCAACAGTTGCCCACAGGAGTTTCTAAAGCTCCAACCATAGTGGCCCCAATTTGTAAATGACATTCCATGCATAAAGTGGAATAGCTTCAATAGCTTACCTCCTGACCATAGAAAGTTGAGAACTGCACATTCTTCTTTAAATATTCTTACCCTTTACTTTTTTTAGTCTAAACTGGTAGTGTTCATACAAATTAAAGACTCTCCATTAATAATAAATGTTTCTATAGATCTTTCTTTTTTGTGTGTTTATTCTTATTCCTCGAAATGCTAAAATGTCTATAGGCATTCAATTGAATGATTTTGTCCTGAGGAAGTAAAACTTAGATGTATACCTGACACACACACACACACACACACACACACACACACACACATATATGTGAGCCTCCAATGGTAAATTCTTTAACATTTCTACAATCTTAGTAAGTTAATAATTTTGCAAATCTTTAATTTTTTTTAGCATTATTTATTCTGATCTGTATATTTAATTTTGTATATTAGTGTAAACAGCCATAACAGTACAAACAATACAGGTCAATTTAAAAATATTTTTATATGAAACCCTTTTCATAAATATAAAACCTTATTATTGGTGATATTTTGTTTTTCATATGACATAGTTTTTTTAATGTCTTAACCAGTATACAATAAGAATTGCCCATTCCTATAGATCTTAATAATGTGTTTCTCACTTCCCTTTGAATGATTCTAGTTTTATCAATGATTTTATTCATGATGCCTTATTCTTACCTAATTATATATTGCAAGAAGCACACAGCCTAGGGGTCAAAATATAGACCTCTGATTTGAAATTCAGTTTATAGAAAAGAAACCTTGTTAGCAGCAAGTCAACTATTGTCAAAACTTCACAACAGTATAACAGCTACAAAATTTAAATATTCTTACTTCTGTCACCAAAGGGAACTGAGGCTGTTTATTGAGGTAACTGAATTAAGAAGGTAGAACCTAGACTGCTATGAAAATGACTAATCTTTGAAAACCAGAGATGTCACCATGGTGACCTTAATCAAAGTGACTCCTCTAGTGAGCAGCTGGTACGGAACTGTAGGTGGAGTCAGTCTCAGTGGGTCTTATAAATCCACAACTCGCAACCCTTTCTTATTTCCCCAGTTGCTGAATAAGTAATTCAATTGTCATGTACCTCAGCACTCTCTCCCACTACAAGATGAAAAATCTAATAACAAGCCACACTTCTTGCTGATATAATGAAGTCATAAAAATCAGAGAGGTATCCAATTTTAAGAAAAATGATAGAGAAGAATTGATTTTATTTTCAATACCATCAGTAAATTAATTTATATATGAGATTAGAGGGCTCTTTGAAAATCACAATGAAAGCCATAAAAGCTGTCTGAGAGAAACATCACTTCTACACCAGGGGCCTTGTTATCGAACTTTAGTGAAACCAAAAACATCATCACAAACTAAAGAAAAGAATATAGAAAGTCTTTTCGTTAGAATATTGGAGAATATAATTTACCCAATATAGATTATATCCCAAGTCAAAAATTAATATTATTATATTTTTATCCATTAATGTTCTTATTGCTTATTACTATATCATAAATTATTTTTGAAGAAATTAATAAATATACTCAAATAAATTATTACCATAATTTTTTTCACCATATTCATTTGTCTTTCATCTTTATGTTTAAATAGTCATTCTTGTCCATTCTTCTTAATTCTTAAATTTTTTATTACTAAATTTAACAAAGAGACCAAGAACAGTAGGTATTCACTACACCGGAGTATGAATCAAGAGCCCAAGTTATACATAGCTGTATTTAAAAGTGAGTGAAAAAAGCATCCACAAGCAAAGATGACTAAAGGATTAATGGACAGTGGAGAGTGACTGTAGTTTCTATACAGCTGAATGACTGAACATAAGGCATTAGAGTACAGATTATTAAATGTGATACTGAGATACTTACCTTGCCATAATTTATCTGTACACAAATATAAAATAAATACAGCAAGAAAAAAGATGACTTTTGAAATTATTCATGAATGTGTTTGGTTTATGCAAAAGTACATGTTCATAGGCATGGATAAGTATATGCTAACTTGTTTGCACCTGCTTGTGTTGATGTGTGCTTATGTATTTTCACTTTTTTGGACCCAAAATTCAATTCATGTTACTATGTTTTGTCAAACATGTATAGTGCTGTGGGATTATGCTTTTGTTCACTGAAATATTTGTCATTGTAAATATTGGTCTAATATAAAGCTAATTGGTTAAGTACCTAGAGAGGAAGTAGAGATGGGGCAACCAGTCTAGGAGAATTCTGGGAAACTGAAGGATAGAGAGAGAGAAGTCACCAGAAGCATAGGAAGGAAGACAAGAATGCTTCTCTGAGAAAAGATACTAAGCCATATAGCAAAACACGAGTTAGTTTAAGAGTAAGGGGTAGCAAGTAATATGCCTTAGCCATAGGAAGAGAATGTAATTAGTATAAGACCTTATGTGTTTATTTGGGATTTCTCGTCTTGAACTTAGAGCTAGGCCAGGCAGGAACTTCTTTCTACACTCCACAGTCCCCCAAGTAGGTGATCTTCAATTCCAAAGTCCATAAATCCTCTTTATCATATTGTCAACATGAATGTCATCAGGAATGAGGCAAACATCTATAATCTGCACTTAGAATACCATGTTAGGTATCTTCTTGCAAAGTATGCATTGTTGTAAAGTGTTTTCCCGGCACCAGTTTGGGGCTGGAGGTTTGGACCCTGACCTGCTGTGGAGGTTTGGAACTTGGTGTACGTGGCGGCTTTTGTCCCCCAAAGAAATGAATCAGACGCTTATATTACTTCATGCTGTTTGGCCCATGTCTTAAGCATATTACTAGCTAGCTCTTTCATCTTAAATCAACCCATTTCTATTAATCTTTCCACCACGTGGCCCAGCCCGTGGCTCACCTGTATTTCTTACATGTCTGTCTTCTTTGGGGGTCAGAAGGAGACTGGTCAACTCCACCCTCCTTCTGCTAGTCTCTTCCTCTGATACTCCACCCACTTCTACAGTGCTCTACATATGCCAAATTAGTTACTTTATTTACAGCATCCAGAGAACATTCCCACCACAATGCATAAAGTATTTTTCATAAGAAAATATAAATATTAAGAGATATTCAATAAAATAAGTGGCTAGTAATCATTTAGCCACTTAATAAAGAATGAGAGAATACTCTCTTTCATAATGAGAAACAAGCAAGGTGAATGACTGTGATGCATGATTGAAGCTGTTCTCTTCTCCAAAACAGTTGTGATCTGGATCATTGATAAAGTTTCAGTGAAGACATATTGCATTGTATGTTGCACAATATGATAAATGATAAATAAATATAACTAACACTTTTTTGAGTGTCAAACAAAATCACCCAGTTTTAGTTGCATACATGCCTGTGTATACATAATACTCAGTTAGTGTTCTTTTAGTTTTCATCTTTTTTAAATTTAAATAAAGGGAAGAACTAATTAGAAGCCAATTGTACCAATTCTTTCCCTTAATTCTGTATCATTTAAAAAACTAACTTGTCACCTGAGAATAGGGTTGCTTTTTCTGGATATCAGTGGAAAGCACAGTTAGGAATTTCTCTCTTTTAAGACCTTGAAAGTATGAAGTCATACACAAAATAGCATATTGTGAGCTAGATGTGTCTTTTAGAATACTTATGGAAAAGATATAAGAAAAAAGTATGTTGTAGTGTTTGGATATATGACTAAGGGTATACCATTTCTTATTATTCTTCCAGAAGACCAGAGTTCAATTCCCAGAATCCATATTTTCCATCACACAACTAGCCATAACTCCAGCACAAGGAGATCTGATTCCTCTTTCTGTTCTTCATGACTAGGCACATGTGTAACAAACTTACAAAGCACACACACACACACACACACACACACACACACATTTTAAAAAAAAAAGCATGATAAGTTGGCATCTTCATCATATGTAAAATAATGATTCACTCTTTATCTAATCATTGAAGGCTTAGGTAAAAAAAAAAAAAAATAAAGCAGAGAAGAGTGAATTTGTTTCCATAAGATGGAAACTGCTCATTCTCCAGACTCAGAAAACCTGTTATTTAGCACCCCTGATTCTCACACATTTAGAATTCTTCTGGATTTGATATTTCTAATACTCCAGCTGAAAAACTTCATCAAATGAGACTTCTCATCCTCTATAATTTTGTAAAAAAAAATTTCAATACTAAATCTCCTTCTATTCATTTAAGTATCCCACTGGATCTGTTTATCTAAAAAACTTTGATTAATACCTCAAGCAAGTCCTGGATATCATTACAATTTATACTATATGTTTATCTCAGAGTGCTAATAGATTTTAGAAGTAAAATATTTTTTATTACATAAGAAAATAATCTTTATTGGTCTCATTTTATAAAATTATGGTGTCACTTTAAAGGAAAAAAAATGTACGAAACAACTTTTTTCTGAAATGTTATTTTGGTAACTGAGTTTATGACAGAGTCATTGGAAAGATAATTTGATATCCTAAAACATCTCAGCAAAATTTTAAAAATGCCACACAACAATGAAGTAGAAAGGAAATGGGAAAATTGAAGTAGAGGTGAATCAGGAGGAGTTATTTGTTTCCCTCAGCTACCTTCAAATGAATGTTAACTTTGGTATCTCATACCAATGTACTTCTCTCATTTCACAGTCTGCAAATCAGAAAGCAGCATGGTTTGCTAGCCTTGTACCAAGGCGTCAACATGTGACATTTACTTAGAAAAGCCCATGACATCTACTTTTGTGATCTTTCTTGGATTATGAGAACATCAGGCCTTCCTGGCTTTGTTGTCTTTTTCCCTCATCTCAGATAAGCACCATTCCGTCTCTCTGGGCATTTTCCCATTACCTCTCTTTCTGGCTGTTTTTCTGACTCCATTCCTCTTTATCAAGTTATCCTTATGCATGATCCAGGACCATTTTCTTATTTAAAATAAGCATATTTGCAGCCTAAATTCCAACTTCTAATCTAATTCTATTTTATGTAGCCTAAAAAAAATCATATTTCTTCATTATTTAAGATTTATCTTCTTGAATGGAGCATTATAATTTCCTCATCACACATTTTTTTAGAGAAATAGAAATTACTAATGAATGTAAAAATAAATGGACATAGAAATAAAACATCCCTGTGTATAAAGGCTTTAATAATATGACTGAAGAAAATGGATGCAACAGTTGTTCCTGAGGTAAGTATTTTTGGTTGTGAGCCTAGCCTTTAACCACTGAGCCATCTCTCCAGCACTCATGTGGTAAGTAAAATATAGAAAGACTATAAATAAGCAGAAAATGATGTAAGAGAGTGCCATGACTCTTCCAGAACGGCACTCTCAAGAAACATTTTACAAAACCCTCTAAAACTACAAGAAAGTCACCTGTCCAAATGGGCAGCTATGATTATTGGCAATAATTTACAATTTTAAATGAGTTACATAAATATAATATCTTAAACAAGAGCACATACAATATAACAAAATTGACCTTAAATTTGTATTAATAAACCACAATCTATACCAATGTAAAGTATTTTGAGATTAACCAATTTTTTGCATTAAAGTAAAATCAATATCTATATTTTTTTCATTTCTATGTTATATCCCCTTTTCTTCCCTAGAAAGAGATTGACTATGCCCACTAACCATTTATAATAAATCACACATTTATAAACAATCTTTTGGGAATATAGATATAGCTTTCCATACTCCATCCTCCTGATTGGAGGTGTTGGCAATCTTTTGAGAATCCTGAGGAAATTTTAAATCTTGATTGAAGTAGTCTGTGAGGCTGCATAATCTAATTCAGTTGCTCTCTGGGAATCTTGGTTGATCAAACCATTTTAGTGGAAACAAAAACAGGATCTGTTTTCCAAATCAACATATCCTTAGACTCAAATTTTAAACTTAAGATATCTTCAAAATATACATGTTGGTTTTAACTTATCTGCCTTTACAATCAAATGTCTTTTTGCAGTTAGTTCATTAATAGTTAAAAATTAGAAGAAAACTCAATGATATACATAACCCAGACTTTGTGCATTTTCTGTCTTTGCATGACTTATTATATTTTATTACTCTTTCTCTTTTTAAGAATTTTCTTTACCCCTTTTTTCTTTTCTCTCCCAAACTTACATATATTTTACACACTATGTAACCCAGAACAATACTCAACTTCATATGAAAAACAACCCAAAAACCTAAAACAATAAAAAGCTAAACTGATATAAGGATATTTTCAACTCATTTGGCTTCAAAATTTTATTATTATTAACTCTTAACAAGGTAGAATCCTGTGGCTTTTGTATAAGCATCAGGCATTAGGTGACAAATCTGGAGTTAATTCCTTACAACAAGATACAAAATACAATAATCTTGGTAAAGTTAACAAAATTTAAAAAGTACACCTCAAATTTCCAGTTTCAGATGCCATTAATGCCTGTTATTTATACCAACAATGACAAATTGAAACAATATTGTTTTTCTTTGTCCCATCAAAAAATTGAGAACTCATGTGAAGTTCTACTGAAATTTCTAAGAGATAGACTCATCCAGCAGGCCATTGAAATACACTTATATGAAGTGGAAACCCTTAATCACAGAAGATCAGAAACATTTACAAATTAATTTTAATACATTATTCAAATGTGATTATGTGAACCTTGAGAATGAAAACTCTTTGTTGCTAAAGTCTCTTGAAAAACACCAGAACTTCATTGAATTTACCTTTGCCTGACAGGTCTGTAGTGAATATATAAGATTAAGAGTTTGAGTAGTTAAAAACAGGATAAAATAAGAATTAAAGGCACAATCCAGAGCTTACTTCATTGCAAAACCTTATTCTTAAACATATGGACAGAGATTTGTGCCTGGGAACAGAAAATTTGTTTCTATTATTTCCTTATATTTCCAGAGTTTAATAAACAGAACTTTCTAAAATGTCAAAATTAAACCTCAAAATGTTACAACAGTCCCAGGAAGATAAAAATATCAGGATATTAGAGATGTGTGAAATCAGCAACATATATGAACAACAAAAAAGGAAATGCTTGAAATCAGAATAATTTTATGTTTTCATTAGAATTTTGGAATGATGGAAGCCCTGTTTCTAACCACCTGCATTAACATATACATATAATCTTATACAGTTTTTGCTTTCCTTAAATGTAATCATCAGTGTAGCACTGATTTTCAACATGAAAACAAACCATGTTAACAAATTTAAAAATACACACATTGAAGAGACAATGCAAATACAACACACAAAATTAAATATAGCAATGAAATATGTTAGAATATCATAGAAGCTAAAACAACTATAATTAATAGGTTAAGAGCTCTAAAAACTAAAGATCTTCGTAATCATACATTATAACTTCATGCTCAGGAATTTTAAGTAAGAAGAAGAAAAAGAATAGAAGAAAAATTAGAACTATACTCAATGAAATAGAAAAATCTAAACATTCAAAAAACGCTATACCTTAAGAATTTATGATAAAAATATTTTCTGTGATACTCACCAGTTGCAAAAGGAGAATCATAGGTAATACAAATTACAAGTTCCTAGCTGAAACATGGAGAGAGAAAAGAACTTAAAGTGCACGTAATGTATCCAAATGTACAGCATGAAAAGAGAAAATAGTATTAGGGAGTCTTTTGAAATGTTATATCACACTGAATATTCTTGAAAAGCAGTGCTACGTGCCAAAATACAGATCTAAGATTATTGAAAAATCAAGTTGTTCAAACTGTTTTCTTTTTTGTCCCTGAAGTATTGATGATCAGCAGATTTTATTTTATTAATCTTTTTTAATACTATATATACATAAAACATATATTGAGGTAAAATTTATATGTAAATGTAAAATTGCATATTTGAGACATCTTACATATTTTGTCAGAAGCTAATTAATGATACTTAAAACTCCCATGTTATTCATGTATTTTGTATATCAATTATATAGAGAAAGAGGAATATGCAGGTGCCATGATTTGTATGTGGACCTCAGCTAACATTCTGTAATAGTCATTCTCCTCTCACCATGTGGGTTCTGGGACTTAAACACAGGTCATCAATCTTGGCAACAAGTGCTTAGACCTATTTAGTTGCTTTTCCAGCCAAATATTTTACAACACCTTTAATAATTTTGTCCATGAAACAAAATTCAGTGTATCAATTGAAAAAAAAGAAAGCAAAGGGTTTATTATTTATTCAGCTGGACAATATCTGGTTACTCAGAATCTCTATTGTTATTGACTTTAATGTATATACTATTGATAGACAATTTTTTCATTTTATTATTAAATCTTAAATATTTATTGATATATAGGTAATATGTGCGATAACATTAAATAATAATTAGATTTCATAGTAAAATATCACCTGTTATTTTTATTTTGTAAGATAATACTTTTTATTTCAAAAGCTTTTTTCTATACCCACCACTGCTCCTCCCCCCCTCTCCTCCTCCCATTCCTCCCTCAGCTCCAAGCATCCATTCTCCAGGGAAGGCAAGGAATCCCAAGGTGAGCCAGTTTGGTCTGGCATATCCAGTTCAGGGAGGTCTGAGTCCCTAATTCCAATATTAAGGCTGAATAAGATGTTCCTCTGTAGGGAATGGATTCTGAGGACCTAGTTCATGTACCAAGGATAAACTTTGGTCCTTCTGCTCCATGATCTACCCACACATCTCAACTGTTATCTACATTCAGAGAGTTTAGTTCCTTACTATGACAATTTCTCAGCTGCTATTTCAGAGTCAGTGAGCTCCCAATAGCTCATGTCAGCCATTTCTGTGAGTCTTTTTCTCATGATCCTGATCCTTTTGCTCATATACTCTCTCCTGTCTTTTTCTTCAGCTGGACTGTGAGCTCAACCCAGTGCTTAGCTCTGGATCTTTGCTTCTGCCTCCATCAGTTGCTGGACAAAAGTTCTATAATGACAATTAGGATGGCCATTCATTTAATTATAGAGAAAGTCTTGTTTAGGCAACCTCTCCACTAAAATATACTGAGTGAGAAAACCCAGACCCAGAAAGATAGGCATGGTATATATACTCACTCATAAGTGGATTTTAGACATAAAGCAAAGGATAACCAGACTACAAAATACAAACCCAGAGCAGCTAGGTAACAGAAGGAACTTAAGAGAGATATCAATGGATCCCCCTGAGATGGGGAAATAAAGAATAGCTACTGAGTAAATTGGGATCATATAGGGAAGTGAGCAAGGGGATGTGAGAAGAGATCATGAGAGCATGAGATGGTTGAGTGGGAGGAGCATTGGAGAGGTTAAACAAAAAAAAACTTATCTTAATAGAGGGTGCCACTGTGGGGTTTTAAAAAAAAACCTGGAGCTAGGGAAACATCCAAAACCAAGATGTCCCTTGTACAACCACTTTAGAAATCAGTATTGTGGTTCCTGAATAAAAATGGGAATAAATCTACCCAATGATCCAGCAATATCATTATTGGGCATATACCAAAAGGATGCACATTCTTACTACAAGGGCATTAGCTCAACTATGTTTATATTGGCATTATTCATAATAGCCAGGACATTCAAACCACCTAGATTCCTCTCAACTGAAGAATGTATTCATAAATTGTGGTACATTTTCACAATGGAATATTACTGAGCAGAAAAAAAATCGACATCCTGAAATTTGTAGGCAAATGGATGGATCAAATATCATTTTGGAATAGAAACATGAATGTACAGGTAGTGGCCTCAGAGTAGTGTGACAGAAACAGCAACAATACTTGGAATATTTGTTTCTAGTTACTCCCAAGCCCGAGGCTGAATAATCACTTGAATGTGGTGTTTAATAACAATCAAGGCTAATACCTTTGTAGTGTGAATGTGCCTCTTTAGGGTATACACCCAGAAGTGGTATTGCTGGGTCCTTGGGTAGATTAATTCTCAATTTTCTGAGAAACCTCCATATTGTATTCCAAAGTGGCTGAACAAGCTTACAATCCCACCAGCAATGGAGGAGTGTTCCTCTTGCTCCGCATCCTCTCCAGCATAGCCTGTCATCTGTACCTTTTATCTTAGCCAATCTAACAGGTGTTAGGTGGTATCTCAAAGTTGTTTTGATTTGCATTTCTCTGATAGCTAAAGATGAAGAGCACTTTTTCAGGTGTCTTTCAGCCATTCGTAGTTCCTCTGCTGAGAATTCCCTTTTTAGATCTGAACCCCATTTTTTGATAGGGTTATTCAAGGTTTTGTGATCTAAATTCTTGAGCTCTTTATATACCTTAGAGACCAGTCCTCTGTCACTTGTAGGGTTGGTGAAAATCTTTTCCCATTCTGTAGGCTGTCTTTTTGTCCTATTGACAGTGTCCTTGGCTTTGCAGAAGCTTCCCAGCTTCAGGAGATCCCACTTATTGATTGTTGGTCTTATGTTCATAGCAGCATTATTTGTAATAGCAAGAACCTGGAAACAACCTAGTTGTCCCTCAACTGAAGAATGGATTAACAAACTGTGGTACATCTACACAATGGAATACTACTCAGCAATAAGAAAAAATGATATCCTAAAATTCACAGGCAAATGGATGGATTTGGAGAATATCCTCCTGAGCGAAGTATCACAAACTCAGAAAGATAAGCAGGGGATGTACTCACTCACTAGTGGTCTCTAAACAAACAAAGAAGAAAAAAAAAGCCAAACATGCTCAAGCAGCAAACCACAACCACTGAATAGCTTGGGATCAGAAACACCCTGGACTGACCCTTCAAACCCCAGTCCATCTATAGGAACACCTGACTCACTCTTGAGGGAGGGGGGACAAAAATGGATTTGGCCGGGAGTGAAGACTGATCCAAGCATTGTTGGGCCAGTGTGACCATAGGACTGTCTGCTCCCTGCCAAGGG